>PVLC010019037.1:0-11748 GCA_004027655.1 Graphiurus murinus | reverse complement strand
TTGGGTATTAAAAGATCTGTAGTTGGATAAAAAGGAAGGAGAGAAAGGGACAGGAAGGAAATCCTGGTGATTAACTTGGATGCAGTGAAAGTCCCTAAGTGACATGAGGGCTTGAAAAGACCATTGTAGATGCTTCATATAAATTACAACATTTTTCCTATTAGTTTCCCTTCATCCTGTCATGTCCCAGAAATTAACACAGTAGTTAAAAATACATCAAATATTACTGTAAAAAACAGATATGTAGTCAGCATTGCAGCCTATTTGAACAGATAAGTCCAAGCATCCAAATCTAAAAAACCTTGTGTGTTTTTTTCTGGCCCTTCTGCAAGCAATCTGTCAAGTCTGAAAAAGTCCTATGAATTCGTAAGGCTGAGAATCAGAAAAGTTGTCAGCCAGGTTAATGCCACTTAACCTCTCTGGGCTTCAATTTCCTCTTATGAAAATATATACTACTGTTACTTGGTGGAGAAAAGAAATGCTGAGATGCAGGAAGGCCATTCTAAAGGAATGCTGAGATGGCAAGAAGGCCATTTTAGAGAAATAACTGAGATGGCAGGAAGGTCATTCTAGAAAAATACTGAGATGGCAGGAGGACCATTCTAGAGAAATACTGAGATGGCAGGAAGGTCATTCTAGAAAAATACTAAGATGGTAAGAAGGTCATTTTAGAGAGAAAAAAAAAAAAACAGATGGCAGAAAGGCCATTCTAGAGAAATGCTGAGGTGGCAAGAAGGCCATTCTAGAGAAATACTGAGATGGCAGGAAGGTCATTCTAGAAAAATACTAAGATGATAGAAGGTCATTTTAGAGAAAAAAATAGATGGCAGAAAGGCCATTCTAGAGAAATGCTGAGTTGGCAAGAAGGCCATTCTAGAGAAATATGGAGGTGGCAGGAAGGTCATTCTAGAAAAATACTGAGATGGCAGGAGGGTCATTCTTGAGAAATGCTGGGATGGTAGGAAGGCCTTTATAGGAAAGGAAAACTTGCAAACCTTTTTGTATTGACACAGGACACAAATGCAACATATATGAAAGCCCTATTCATACCTGTATTATATAAAACACAAGGAGTTCTCCTACATACTCCAAAGAGAAAGGGATCAATGCCAAAAGATGGTAGCGTGTAGCAAAAAGAATGTGAGCTTTACAGTCAAACCAGTTTAGATCTGAATCCTATCTGGTCCTGTCATTTGCTAGTTCTGTGCCATAAGGCAAAATAGACAGAAACCTCTGCTCTTTCCCAGCACTGCTGGGATTTTATCAAACCAGCAGTGTGGCTTCTGTAATCGTGTTGACTCTCCCTGCTTAAGCCACTTAGATGCATATGCAGGATCTAATGACATTAATACAGAAACTCTTCTAGTTTCATCTTATTTTAACCCTTTCTTGGACCATTCTGATTTTTTACTTTTTTTTTAAGTGCCTCAGATACACACACACACACACACACACACACACACACACACACACACACTATTTTTTTTTTTTTCTTTTTGTACTGGGGATGAAACCCAGGGGCATTCTATCTCCGAGCTATACCCCTAGCCCTTTTTAATTTTTATTTTGAAACAGGGTATTGCTAAGTTGCTGTGACTGGCCTCAAAGTACGAGATAAAGGTGTGCACCACCATGCCTGGCTTCAACCTCCCTTTTTAAAACAAGTCTGACATAAGGATCACAGGTTGGAGGCCAGTCTTAGCAATTTAGTGAGACCCTCAGCAACTTAGTGAGACTCTGTTTCAAATTAAGAAATAAAATAGGGCTGTGGCTATAGTGCAGAGGTAGAATGCCCCTTGGTTCAGCCTCTAGCATCCAAAAACAAACAAACAAAAAAAAACTAAGCCTAAAAAAATATATATGTTTACTTCTTCATCAGCAGCCCATCCCTCCCCTAAATAGCAACTCTTGGACTTGTTTGTATGCCCATTCTTTTAAATGCTCAGTGAATGGTCCTTACATCAGTAATAACATTTTAAGAGTACACAATTTAATTGGCCAATACCAGAAACATCCAAATGCTATTAGCCACATCTGGGCCCAATCAAAATTGGATTTTATTATGCATTTTCAAGACACTGTTTAATAACAGTATACTTTTTATGTGTTAATAGTTTTAATTTGTTGAGCCAATTAACCATATTCTACATTTATCTGCATATAACAAATCATTTGACCCTCACCGCTTCCTTAAAAAATTGGTTTGGCAACATTATTTTCGATTTTTAACATGAGAAAATAGATGCAGTAGGTCTGCTGGCATAGTGAGGTGAGAAGCCAAGTCTTCCACTTCCCACCCAGCAATCTTTTGTGTATGTGTGTATGTGGTACTGGGGATTGAATCTAGGGGGCATTCTACCTCAGAGCTACCCCCAGCCCTATTTTATCGTCTTATTTTGAAACAGGGTCTCACTAAGTTGTGGAAGGCCTCACTAAGTAGCAGAGGCTGGCCACAAACCTACCATCCTCCTGTCTCAGCCTCCCAGTACTGGGATTACAAGTGTGCACCACCACACCCAGCTCTTACTGTTTTCAGATATGGAAATGAACAACAATGGGAATGTCTGCTAAAAAAAAAATGTAATAATAATAACTCATTTAGCCGCATATTTTTAAATGTAAGTTCCATCAAACAACAACAAAAAAGTCGCAGGGAGGCAGGACATGAAGTATTTCTACTGCACTTCTGTTATCCAACCTCAGTTCTCATTAGTCTTTCATAGGATTATACTCAAATGTGGCTACGGAGGGACGTCACAGAATGGGCCATCTAATATTTATTTCAGCACTATATAATAAGCTATAGCTGGAAGTGACCTTCACTCTGGCACTCTGTAGCCCCTCTACACTCAGCCCCTACGGGTGTTCCTGATTAGCAGTTGTCCAAAGCCCACATTAATTCTTACTTTGGATGTTGGGCAAATATAACTATCGCTTATAAAATCTGTTGGCTTTCGGCATCCCTGGGTCGCGCTGATAAGGATTATCGCCTTCATAATACTCTACTTGGTTTTTCATGCAAAAATCAATGAAGCAAAGAGGAAGTTACCTCCTAAAAGTAACTTATCTTTTATCTTTGCTACCTGTAATTTCAGCATCACCAGCATCACCTTTGAGAAACAGACTAGTTATTGTAAAAGTGTCCAAAGGGCATCTTGGGCTTGGCTAACCACAGTCCTTGCTCTGAGTACCCACTGCTGGTCTGTCCCTCAGGTCGGTGTGGATGGGATGGTTTCCCAGCAGGCAAGCCTCGGGGCCAGTCCTCAGCCCCCAGGACGATCTGGGCGGACCTGGACTGGGCTGTGACCTTGACAGCCCCTTTGCTACTCAGGGGGAGGCTCAGGATGGTCACGGGGACTGCGGGAGTGGTGTGACAGCCTCTAGGGGACCCAGGGTAGGCTCGGGGTGGACATGGCGCAGGAGCAGTGTCCTGTCCGCGCCTCCGCAGCCCGGGAGATGCTCAGCAGCACGAGGGTCTCCTCGCTGCCGCTGCTCCTCTGGGGCTGGGCTCGAGCGGGGGCTGGGGGTCCTGGGGACAGCAGTTGGGGGCTCCCCTCCGCCGCCTCCCGAGGCGCGGGCGGCGAGCCCTACCTCCTCGGTGACCGTGGGGCAGTAGGAGATGAGCACGAGCGTGGTGACCACGTTGATCGCAAGGCCGAAGAGGGTGATGGTGTTGGGGGCCATCCAGAGCGGGAACCACTGGAGCAGCCAGGTCCAGTAGAGCTGCAGCGGCGGCTCGAACAGCGAGGTACCGGCCGCGCTGTAGCGGTGCTCCTCCAGCCGCCGCAGCTGCGCGGCGCTCAGCGGCTCGCCCAGCGCGCGGAGCCAGCGCGGCGCCGGCCTGGCCCCGGCCCCCGCCGCCATGGCCGCCTGCGGGCCCGCCGCCGCCGCCGCCGCCGCCGAGCACCGCGGGCGCCCGGGCCGGGCCAGGGCGGGGCGGGGCGGGGAGAGCTGGGGGCGGGGCTCGGGGCCGCGGCCTGCGCCGGCCAGGTGGGGCTCGCCGCTCCGCCCGCTCGGCGGGGTCGAGGTTAGACCGGCGGGCGGCCGGGTCCCCGCCCCCAGCGCGGGGGGGGGGCCCGAGGCGGGGCCTCGGCGGCGGAACCGCGAGGGGCGGGGCCTCTAAAGGCGGGGCCTCTAAGGGCAGGGCCTGGGGCGGGGCCGCGGGGGCGGGGCGGGGGCGGGGCCTGGGGGCGGGGCCGCGAGGTGGCCATGCTACAGCGGCTCTTTGCGCGCGAAGTCACCCGGCCGCGGACACTAACTTTCTTATTAGCGCTCTGGGGTCCCGCCTTCATCCTGGGGCCACGTGCACCTGCCTCTAAAGTCCGGTTTCTTCTTCGCTCCGGACATCTGCTACTTGAGGGAAGTCAGCCGGCTGGACAGTCACAGAGCTGGCTCCTCCACGTCGGGAGTGGTGGGCACCACTCTGTTTTAGTGTGACTACACTCTGACCTTTGGCTGACCACCGCAGGACGACGGTGCCTGCAAGAGCCTGGGTGTTTTCTAGCGAGGATGTGATTTTGAAGTTGTTGGGTCACCATCACGGTGACCCTGGCTGTCCTGCCTGGTAAGCTCGCAGCACTCTTCTCTCTTCCAAGGACAAGGAAAGTGGCCCCTCCGTGTCCAGCTCTGGTTAGCCCCCACTGCGAGGCAGAGAGGTTTTGAAATTAAAAACAAAATCAAAACAAAACAAAAAAACAGGACTTAGAAACACTTAAAAGGGGGCTGAATATTTGAAAGCCAAATGCCTATTTTTCAGGTCATTCGACACCAACAACGATGGATATTTTTAGACAACTCTTCCTTGGAATGGAAGGCAGGGATCCAAGCGTGTCCTTTACATGGCGGGGCCAGCCCGCTTGCCACACAATGAGAGTTCAGCAACCCTTTACTTCACAATATACCACTTGGTCAGGGGACATCCTGATATAAACATGTGCTATTGCACAACCAGAGATAGGACGGCCACTTGCCCAGCTTTTCACTCTCTGTTTCTGATTCTCGTATGCATTTTTTTTTTTTTTTTCAGTTCTGAGGATTGAACCCAGGGACATCCTACCTCCCAGCTGCGCCCCCAGCCCTATTTTTTATTCTTTATTTTGAAACAGGGTCTCACTGAGTTGGTGAGGGCCTCACTAAGTAGCTGAGGCTGGCTGGGAACCTGTGATCCCCCTGTCTCAGCCTCCCACGTACTGGGATTACAAGCATGCTCCACCATGCCGGGCTCCCTATGCACTTTTTTAAGGCACAAGATAGGACAGAAACTACTTTCCGGTACTTGTATTGGGCAACATCTATCAGCACATGCGTTTTGCCACAAGATTCATAACAGCATAATGGAGCAGGGGTCAACAAGCTGCTGCCTCAGGCCAAACCCAGCCCACCACCTGATTTCCTGCAGCCCATGAGCTAAGTATGGTTTTTCATTTTAAAATGATTGGGGAAAAAAAATGTCATGAATCAAGCTGCTTTATTCCAGCAGAATTCAGCAGTTGGGACAGAGACCATCTGGCTTGCCAAGCCTAGACTATTATTTGGCCACCCTTGCCTTCGAACAATATGAAAGTATCTGTAGATCAAACCATTCATTGAATATATTTCTCCTAATTTTATGCTTTATATTTGCAGTGCTGGGAGGGAGAAAGAAAGAATGGGAAAATTTTTTAAAAAGGTGGAAACCACTCAGCTGAGCCAGCAAACTACAGCTAGCACACTTTGGGACTTGCCAAAAGTCCCAAACAGCACTTCTACAATTCGTTGGGCAGAACTTAGTCATGTGACCTACATGGTAGCTAATTATAGAGTAGAGGGGTACAACCATTTGCAAAACCATCTGGTACTATCTGGTTAAGTTGAATATGCACATCCTCTGCGACATGACAGCAAAATTAGGACCAAGCATATTCTAGAGAAATTTCTACGCATGTATCCTAGGAGATAGACATAAGAATATTCACAGCACATTTGTTTGTCCAGTAAGCAAAAACTATAAAATAACCTGTGTCCACCAATCATGAATGAGTTAATAAACTGGAATTTTCATATAATTCTGTAAGTTTAATATAGCAGTGAAAATTAATGAACTTTAACTTTATTTTTTCATATGAATTGCACAAGCATAATGCTTTTTTTGTTGTTGTTTTCTTGGCAATGGGGATTGAACCCAGGGGCATTCTACTTCCAAACTATACCCCACCTGCACCACCTTTTATTTTTTATTTTGAAACATGGTCTTGCTAAGTCACTGAGGCTGTCCTCAAACCTGCAATTCTCCTGTCTCAACGTCCCAAGTTCTGAGATTCCAGGTGTGCATCACCAGGTCGGGCAAGCATACTGTTGAGTGGAAAGGGAAAGCAGATGTCTTAGTTAGCGTGGGCTGTCATAACAAAGTACTGTAAACTAAGTGGCTTAAATAACAGGAATTTATTTCTCACAGTTGTGGAGGCTGGAAAGTCCAAGGTCAAAGTGCAGCTGATTGGGCTCCTCAGTGAGAGCTCTCTTTCTGCCTTGCCTGTGGCCCTGTCTCCTGGTCCTCACATGGAGATGGGGGGCAGTGGTGGAAAAGAGAGAGGGCGCTCTCTGGTGTCTCTCCTTATATGGGCACTGGTCCCACCAGGAGTGTCCCCCTCATCCAAACCTAATTAATTCCCAAAGTCTTCCTCTCCAAATACCATCGCATGGGGGTTAGGGCATCATATGGGGGATGGAAATTTGGAGAGATACCATAAAGTCACAGCAGTAGGTCACGGAAAAAAATGCACACAGTATGACTTACGTGAAGTTTGAAAATATGCAAGATAGGAACACGTGGCAAAGCTATGAAGAAAAGGAAAAAATTATAAATATGATTCTGAGCTGGGCACACCTGTAATCCCAGCACTTGGGAGGCTGAGACAGGAGGATCACAGGTTCAAACACAGCCTCAGCAAGTAGTGAGACTCTCACCAACCTCCGGAGACCCTGTTTCAAGATAAAATTAAAATAGGGCTAAGGGTGTAATTCGGGAGGTAGAATGCCCCTGGGTTCCATCCCTAGTTCCACAAATAAATAAATACAATTCTGGATAGTGATTGTTCCTGATTGAGAAACTAGATGGGCTTGCAGAGGTACACCACCAGGCTTGAAAGGTAATTGGTAATTGTTTTAGGATCTGGCCAGGAATCTATAGCAGCCTGAACAAGGTAGACGTTTAATGTGTAGGTGGGTAGCCCAGGGCTGGTACAGCAGCTACATGGCATCAGGATCACTGCTTTCTTCTCTTTTATTAGTCGATCACCTTTTAGGTATTAGCTTAGTTCTTGTGGTTAAAAAAAAATAAAATAAAAATAAAGATAAAAAATGGGTGGTCACCATTACTTCTTTCTTTCAAAGGCCATGACCCGAAGTCATGATGCCACCTGCACACCTGCAAGCCAGGCTGGAGATGTATCCTTAGCTGCCAGACAATTTGCCCAGCTAAATTTTCCACTGCTATTGAAAAGTGGAAGAATGGATATAAGAGGGCCATCGGACTATCTCAGCTAGAGCTTTTAACTGGGTAGTGGTAACATGTTTATTTTATCATTATGATATATACATATCTGTATCTATATAATATGTATATTTTATGCCATATATATACAAAAATACTTGCACAAATATTTGAACTTTATTTTACAAATATGAAATATTTCATACTTTTAAAGTACTTAAAAATAAGAAGAACCGTTTCTTTCTTTTTTTGGTACTGGAGATAAAACAGAGGGGCATTTACCTTTAAGTTACAACCCTAGCCCTTCTTATTTTTTAATTTGAAAAAGGGTCTCATTAATTGCTGAGGCTGACCTCGAACCCTGAGATCCTCCTGTCTCAGCCCCCTAGGTACTAGGATTACAGATGTGCAGCACCACACCCAGCTAAAAACTATATTCTTTAATACTCATCATGCTCTAAGTTGATTTTCCACTACATTTTTGCTTTTTTTTTTTGAGGGGGAGGGGCTTAAATATTTGGAAATTTCAAATCAATTCAAGGCATGCTAAAGCATATTGTCCCTTTTACCTTATCCCATTCCATGTAATACATTCTAATACCAAATAGAAGTAGATGAGGTGTTTCCTGCCCTTCTCACTCCTGCATCATGGCTCCCTTCCGGTAACATGGTTTATGATACAGTGACTGATGTGTATACATTTTCTCCTTTTCCTGAACTAACCTGGTAGCTCACATTTATGAGTTCCTTTCCTAAACATGGTTCTGAAAATCAGGAGTTACTTCATTTGATCATCACCAAAACCCTGCAAAATCATAGGGTTTTGGCGCCTATCTTATAGATGAGGAACTCAGAGGGCAGGGAGGCTCAATAACTGGGCTAGGATTTCACAGCCTGAGTTTGAGTTCACACAGTCCGATTCCAGAGCCTGTCCTCCTTACTGCTGCAAAATATCACCTAATAAATTACATAATTAAGCCAGGAGTGGTGGCGCACGCTTGTAATCCCAGCATTTGGGAGGCTGAGACCCGAGGATCCCGGTTCGCGGCCAGCCTCAGCTACTTAGTGAGGCACTCCGCAATTTAGTGAGACCTTGTTTCAAAATAAAGAATAAAAGAAAAAAAATAGGGCTGGGGGTATAGCTCGGAAGTAGAATGCCCCTGAGTTCAATCCCCAGTACCGCAAAAAAAAAAAAAAAAAAAAAAAAAAAAATTACATGATTAAGTACAAGTTGAGAAGCAGCCCTAACCTGAAAGTCCAAAATCCAAAATGCTCCAAAGTCCCAAAGTTTTAGAGTGCCACCAGCATAGTATTTTCAGTGCTTCTGTGTTTTGACCATGGTTCATCTGACTCATGAGATGAACCATGGTCAAAACACAGAAGCACCGAAAATACCATACAAAATTACCTTCAGGCTATGTTTAGAAGACATATGAAACATAAATAAATTTCTTGTTTAAAGTTGGGTCACACCCCCAAGATATCTTATTATGTATATGTAAATATTCCAAAATCTGAAGGAAAAAAAAAAAAAACAACTCTAACCTAAAGCACTTCTGGTCCCAAGCATTTTGGATAAAGAATACTTAATCTGAAGCCGGGCGTGGTGGCACATGCTTGTAATCCCAGCATTCGGGAGGCTGAGACCGGAGGATCAGGGTTTGAGGCCAGCCTCAGCTACCTAGTGAGGCACTCCACAACTTAATAAGATCCGGTTTCAAAATAAAGAATAAAAAAATAGGGCTGGGGGTGTAGCTCGGAGGTAGAATGCCCCTGAGTTCAATCCCCAGTACTGCAGAAAAAAAAAAAAAAAAAAAGAATACTTAATCTGCATGGAATTTAGATGGTTGGTTTTGTTTTGTTTTGGTACTGGAGATTGAACCCAGAGGCATTCTACCTCTGAGCTACTCCACCAGCCCTTTAAATTTTTTAAATTTTGAAACAGGGTCTCACTAAGTTGCTAAGGGTCTTGCTAAATTCCTGAGCCTAGTCTCAAACCTATAATCCTCCTGTCTCAGTCCTCCAAGTACAAGGATTTTGGTGTGTGCCAGCACACCCACTCTTAGGTATTTTTGTCAATATTAAACTGTTTACTTTCTACATATCAAATTGGCTTTGTGCCTTTGCAATCTATTTTAAATATTAGATAAAGAACTATTTGACTGGAAAAAGAGTACCAAAACACAGTTGAGAGGATTAAATTCTAGTGTTCTACCATACAGTAGGGCCATAATAGTATACAACGATTTATTTATATGCTTAAAGAACTGGAAGAGAGGAGTTTGAAGCCTCTTAATAACGAAGAAATGATCAATGACTAAGGAGATTGAAGCACTAATCATCCTAATTTTGACATTGCACATTTTATGTGTTTCAAATGATCACACTGTCCCTCATAAATAGGTACAATTATTATTCATCAACTAAAAATTTTTAAAAATGAGCCCAGTGTGGTTGTGCGCACCTGTAATCCCAGTACTTGGGAGGCAGAGACAGGAAGATCGCAGGTTCGAAGCCAGCCTCAGCAACTTAGTGAGGCTGTCAGCAACTTAGCAAGACCCTGCTTTAAAATAAAATAGGAATAGGTGTAGCTTGGAAATAGAATGTCTCCGGGTTCAATCCCCAGAAACACACACACACACACACACACACACACACAATGTTTTACTAAATTTACTAAAACTGATGATATATTCCCTTGTTGTGAAGCTATTGACAAAGTCCCACCTACCTAGCTTGGTCTTTAAAAGTTGGATCACTTTTCTAGTCTTACCCCCCCAAATATCTCTTCCCTTACTATCTTCCCGAGGCTCCATGCACCAGCTGCTTGGGCCATTTAGCTGTCCCTTCATTTGTTCCATGTTGAGGAGTACCCTCCATCTTTATCACCGTAAAACATTGCTTAAAACCCTTTGACAAGATGACCACCCAGGGTCATCTGGTTGGACCTCTCCTGCTGTCATTCAGCCAGGATACTGTGTACCTTGTGATCTGGTCTGTCTTCGGTTGTCATGTATGCATCGATCAGCACCCCCAACCCCATCCAGCTCCTGTAGTACCGCACCCTGTCCCTCCAGTCCCTCCACCAACTGTGTTCCTCAATGCCTGGAACCCAGTAGATTTCATCTTGCTAAGTTGCTGATACTGGTCTTGAACTTTCCATCTTCCTGACTCAGCCTCCTGAGTAGCTGGGTTTACAGGTGTGTACCACTGTGCCCGGATTGCTCTCACATTTCAAATCTTCTTTCATGTCCTCCACATCTAGGCCAACTTCCTTCAAAATTGCTATAGTCTCATGCAGACAAATTAGGTATATTTGTAAGTAAATTAACCACTTCAAACCCCACTGACTTTCCTTGGTTTGGGAAAAGGTATGGCTATAATCAAGAAGTCACCTGGCACCTTATTTGATCACTACATGTTACATAAGGCATCAAATGGTCACAATCATACCCCATAAATATGTTCAATTAAAATAATATTTTTTAAAAGAGGAATCATAGCCAGGCATGGTGGCGCACGCTTGTAATCCCAGCATTCGGGAGGCTGAGACCGGAGGATCCGGGTTCGCGGTCAGCCTCAGCTACCTAATGAGGCACTCCGCAACTTAGTGAGACCCTGTTTCAAAATAAAGAATAGCCGGGCGTGGTGGCGCACGCTTGTAATCCCAGCATTCGGGAGGCTGAGACCAGAGGATCCGGGTTCGCGACCAGCCTCAGCTACCTAGTGAGGCACTCTGCAACTTAGTGAGATCCGGTTTCAAAATAAAGAATAAAAAAAAAAAAAATAGGGCTGGGGGTGTAGCTCGGAGGTAGAATGCCCCTGAGTTCAATCCCCAGTACCGCAAAAAAAATAAAATAAAATAAAAGAGGAATCATGTAGTTGAGTGTGGTGGTGCATGCCTATAACCCCTTTAGTTGGGAGGCTGAGATAGGATTATGGCAGGTTTGAGGGAGCCTCAGCAACTCAGTGAGACCCTGTTTCAAAATAAAAAATAAAAAGGGCTAGGGGTAGCCGGGCGTGGTGGCGCACGCTTGTAATCCCAGCATTCGGGAGGCTGAGGCCGGAGGATCCGGGTTCGCGGCCAGCCTCAGCTACCTAGTGAGGCACTCCGCAACTTAGTGAGACTCGGTTTCAAAATAAAGAATAAAAAAAAATAGGGCTGGGGGTATAGCTCGGAGGTAGAATGCCCCTGAGTTCAATCCCCAGTACCTCAAAAAAAAAAAAAAAAAAAAAAAAAAGAGGGCTAGGGGTGTAGCTCAAAAGTGGAATTCCCTATG
>PVLC010019036.1:0-31210 GCA_004027655.1 Graphiurus murinus | reverse complement strand
TGTTCAAGTGTTGGTCCTATGCCCTCTTCAAGTATCTGCAAGGTCTCTGGTCTGACATCCAGGTCCTTGATCCACCTTGAGTTGACTCTTGTGCAGGGTGAGAAAGTGGGGTTTAATTCCAGTTTCCTGCATATGGTTAACCAGTTTTGCCAACACCATTTGTTAAAGAGGCTATCCTTTTTCCAGCGTATATTTTTGGTTTTAATATTAGGGCATAGACATTGTAAATATTTGGAAAATACTCACAGGAAGAATGAAAAAGTGTGGACAAGAAGGAAAAGAAAAAAACACAGCAGGAGGGAGGATAGGTGGAGAAGAAAGAAAGAGAGGCAGAGCCCATTACTGTGCACCAGATTTTTTCCTGTGACCCTACGTGGCTAGACTGTGTCTTGAAGGCACCTACTGAGTCTTTATGGGCTTTCAGATCCCAGTGCCTGTCTGAGTCAAAACAGGTTTGTTGGATGGATGGATGGGTGACAGTGGTAACCAACTTCTGTCAATTAACTAGTAGGTTTTAGACCTAATGTCATTAAACAGTTGGAGATGACTGCAATCTCACCTTATGTCTTTTTGCAAGGGTTTGAGACCAATGGAACACAGTATTTTGCCCTATCACCCTTCTCCAAACATCTTCTCCAAAGTCTTTCCTGCAGTCCTCCTTCCTTCCTATTTCTTTCTCCATTGGATTCTGTGGGTCACCAACAACACCACAAATGTGCCATATGTGTTGTCAGGTCACTTATTTCTTAGTCCTCTTGCCTTTAACTCTATCATCTTTTGATCTTTTCCAGATATACAATGCAATATTTGAGTTTTGCATCACTTCCACAAAGTTCAACTATACTAGGTTTTAAAAAAGTGCTTCTGACTATAATCAGTCACCAAATAGGATGCTCTCTTACTGATTTGTTTTTCTTTCAACCATAAAGATACATTTATAATATCTAACAGACTTTGCTTTTATCAGAAGTTTAACGGTCTTATACCAGGACCCAGTTTTCCTACCTTTCTCTTTTATAGTTTATGGCAATTGCAGTTCTCTATTTTTAATATGCCTTTATTGGTGCATTGTAATTACATCATAGTGAGGGTAAGAGTGATAGAAAAATACCTGGGCACAGCGCTTGGTGCAGCACCCTGTGTACTCAGCACTAACTTTCCCCAACACTTCAAAAGTTTCTATTGAATGCCATCAACTGTTCACTAAGAATTCTGGTCAGAATTTTAGCTTTAGTGGTAAGATAGAAAGTTCAGGCAATTCGCCTGAAAATCCATTTAAGTTACGGTAGCAACAGAAACAATTCCTGAAAATAATTAGACTAGATGGAATTCACCATTTGAATCCAGCATAGACCACAATAAACAAAATGCAATACTGCTCCTCTCAAAGAGGGAAGATAGGAACCCAACACCCAGGCATGACAAAGTGCCATCAAATTCGCTGTAAAATCTGGCTTGTCTTAGAGAAACTTAGTTCTGGCATATCAAAGAAGAAAATGTCAATAAATTCTTATAAGTTGCTTCAAAAGAAGCCTGGCAAAATAGGCTCACTCGGCCTACAGATCACAGTGGCAACTCTTCGTGAAAATACTTAAGAAATAACATACTCATAAGATATAACATTTATAATATTTTATCCTACTTTAAATGAGCCATTAGCAAATTAATTACAGCATATTTTGTCTACTCACAGAAGATCTGCATTAAGCAGCCATATCTACCAAGTGACTATAAATAAACCAACCTTCCAAATGGAAGGAACTGCCTCCCAAAACTACAGAGTTTGAAATCTAAAGGGACTAAATCTGGCAACTTGTGAGAGGTGAACTTTAGAGCAGGATCATTAGAAGCACACTAAAGATTCCCAAAAAAACATCTGGCTGAGTTTGCTTTTGATTTCTTTGGGCTAAAAGAGTTGGGAGGCTCATTTTTATACTAGAGCTGAAAAATAAGCTCATTAAAAATGAAAACAAGAAAATGATATTTATTTTGCCCAAGGCAATAGGTGATGTGAAAGTAAAGAAAAACTACGCTTCTTAAATGTGTCAAATAACGAGATTTCAAGTCTTTGTGAAAAACTTGCTGTTTCAAGTTCCTTTATGTTAAAAATAACACATATATACGCATGTACTTTATACTACAATGCATATTTGCATATATATATATATATATATACATACATGCACATATATAGAAAATTTGGAAGGTTTACAAGTGAATAAAATCCACAGAGAGACACCACTGGTAACATTAGCCCTTAGGAGGCACCTTTGACATTGCATCCAGCAGCTGACATTGTTCCTATGCAATCTTTAGACAGCTGAGATTCTACCTTGTAGACAATTTTGCATTTCATTTCTTTTCAGATAAAATTATACTTGTTAAATCTTTTGAAACAATTTTAATGACTTGTAAATATTCACAAGCTTATACCTATAAATATTACATTAAACAAGTCATTAGAAAATTAATTTATTTATACATATTCTACCTACTAGCAAAAAAACTGAATTAAACAGGTGCTATTTACCTTAATTGGTATAAATAAACCAAATTTCAATATAGAAAAAGTTGCATCCTCAAGAGATATGGATTTCAAATTCAACAGAAGCATCCAAGAGTTATTTAATCATCTTTCCCTCTGTCTTTAAAACTATTTAGGGTTGTGAACATTTATCTTTTTAACAAACAAATACAGGCATAAATATCTTTGTGCTAAAGCTATTCTATTATTGTCTTATGCTAGGGTCTCAATTTAAATTTGTGGGACAAATTATATAAATCCTTTTTTAAGGTTCTTGATAAAAATGAGCCAATTGCTTTTCTGAAATTTTGCGACACTTTATATATCCACTGCATAGGAAAGTGCTGGTTCATGGTGGACATTATTTTATATTAGCTCTTCAAGAAGGACCTGATAAAAACTGTTGTGCTTCTAATTAATCAACTGATTCTTCAGGACGTGGTATGTGAAGTTACTATGGTAAACTCTGCAGGAATTTAAAGACTCTCACAGATTATCATGTGCATGCGTGTGTGCGTGTGTGTGATGCATACGTGTGCCTGCTTGCGTGCATTTGTGATGGTTAGGGGGCTTATAAATACCAACCAAGAAGTAACAATAGCCAGATACTTTATGTAGCAGGCAGTTTGGCCTTATCCTCTGCTATTCATAGAGCAGGGCTGCAAGAACCATTTCATAATGAATCAATGACAAAAAGTCCTAAGCAACTGACAGATTTAATCAAAGCCTTAAACCAGATCCTTGATTAAATCAAGCCAGTTTGCCATTTCTTCTTATTTTTCTGTTCTACTTTTACAGCTGTACTTAATAATCATAAGCACATACTGAACATTTGCTATGAATCAGTCACTATTCTAAGCACTTAACTAAACCAATGTTTGCACACACACCCCCCTCCATGAATTAAGTGTTCCTAACTCCCTCATTTTGCAACTGTCAAAAGCAAGGACTCCTGGCCTGTATGTGGCAGAGGTGGGATTCTGAGCATCTGTGGACCAAATAAGAATATGCAAATCACTCTGTCTGGCATAAGGCACTGAGAAAACTTTAACTTTTACTTTCTGTGTGTGTTTCTGTTTTGGCTTACAGCTTGGGAATACTATGAGGCCAGCGGTTATGGCCAGAGTGCTTTGTACATGGCGTGTCTTTCCTTCATTAAAAAACAGAGTTTATCGAGATCCTCAGCAACTTAGCGAGACCCTGTTTCAAAATAAAAAATGGGGCTGAGGATGTCCCTTGGTTCCATCCCCAGTCCTGCCCCCAAAAGTAAAACCTCAAGTACTATATGCATATATATATATATATATATATATATATATATATATATATATATCATTTTGAACTTTGCTGTGGTAGATAATTATAATACACCAATAAAATTATAAAAAATTAGAATACAATTATTTTTGCATTATATTCATTAAAAACAACAAAATAAAAGACAAAACCAAAATAATAACAATAGAGATGTGTAGAAGGAGCACAAGAGTGGATGTCAAAGACATGGGAGGTATTATCAAGCATTATTTGTTTAATTAAAGGCAAGGCAGAGGGTCTGACTCTGTGATATGGCTTTGTAAGTGACAAGTTTAATAACCTGTCAGCTCTTAAATAAGGTCTATGCATATCAAAATGCTCAATATCTCCTGGCCAACTTGGTTCCCTAGTATCAGCAATGAACCCTTGCATCTCTCCTGGATTTCTGCTATCTAAAGCAGCCAAAAAATCCTATTGGTGTGTGGGAAGCAGAGGCAGGAAATGAAAGTGACAAGGACAGATATACACATAAAGGCACTTTCTGAGACTTTCTTTTCTCTGTGGTACTAAAGATAGAACCCAGGGGCATTGTACTTCTGACCTACACCCCTAACCCTATTTTATTTTGAAGCATGGTCTCACTGAGTTGCAGAGGGCCTCACTAAGTTGCTAAGGCTGGCACAAACCTGCAATCCTCCTGCCTCAGTTTCCCAAGTACTGAGATTACAAGTGTGTGCCACCCTGCCTGGTTTCCTGAGATTATTGATATTTGAATGTTTCCAACCCCTCTCAAATAGCAAAACAAAACAAAAAACAACGGAAACTACTGGAATCAGAACTTTTCCCAGAATTAAATATAGGAGGAAGCTCCCTTATTTGTATTTCAAGTTTTCTACACCAGTGTTTAACTGCTTAGATAACATTTAAATGATGGCTCTTAATGAAAGGCACATTTAAAAGGCAATATGAGCTGGGCGTGGTGGCGCACACTTGTAATCCCATCATTCAGGAGGCTGAGACCGGAGGATCGAGGTTCCAGGGCAGCCTCAGCTACCTAATGAAGCACTCCACAACTTAGTGAGACCCGGTTTCAAAATAAAAGAATAAAGCTGGGTGTGGTGGCATACCCTTGTAATCCCTGCATTTGGGAGGCTGAGACTGGAGGATCCGGGTTTGCGGCCAGCCTCAGCTACCTAGTGAGGCACTCTGCAAGTTAGTGAGACCCTGTTTCAAAATAAAGAATAAAAAAAAAAAAATAGGGCTGGGGGTATAGCTCGGAGGTAGAATGCCCCTGAGTTCAATCCCTAGTACTGCAAAAAAAAAAAAAAAAAAGGACTGGGGGTGTGGCTTGGAGGTAGGATGCCCCCTCGGTTCAATCCCCAGTACTTTAAAAAAAAAAAAAAAAAAGGCAATATGTTGGGCTATCAATGGGCAATGAGCTAAGAGATTCATTATAATTCACTCTTTGAAGATAAACCAGGCTCATGTCTACACATGAGGTCAAACACTGTAAAAACTCACCTTGATGCCTTAAACCACTGGGGTACGATACCAATACTGACTTCTATTAGTCTATCAAATGTCAGCTTCTTCAACTTAGATGACCTCCCTCTGGCCAAACAAAATCACACAGCTTGCACCTGATGCCTCAAATATGGGGGATGTGGGATTAGCATATCCATGTCTGTTTTGATGTAGAAATAGGCTAGAATCTTAGATCTTTACTTAGTAACCTCAGAAAAGGCTTCTTTCTGGAAGCTGCTTATGTTGAAGTAACATACTGCCTGCATTCTCTCTGCATGGGTGCATTCATCTTCTCCAACCTTTCATTCTGAATGCCTTCTAACCCTTCTCCCTCCATGGTGATTTGATTCATCCAACCCAGGGGTATTCAATTTGGAGAGGGATAAATCAGCATGAACTTCTTCCTCCTGCCGTTAAGTTCTTTCTCCTTAATGACCCTTCCTCTCTGGATGCAAGAACAGGGGCGCGGGGTGCAATTGTTAAGAGCCATCATTTCTTCAGCACATGTCAAAAAAACATTAACCCATTCCTCTGACATTTTAATACTAGAGTTTTACTTTGAACTGAAGAAGTATGTCTTCTACTTCACAAAAGAAGAAATACAAATGGCCAATAAATGCATGAGGAAATGTTCAACATCATTAGCAATCAGGGAGATGCAAATCAAAACTACCTTGAGATTTCACCTAACCCCAATCAGAATGGCAATCATCAAGAACACGAACAACAACAAATGCTAGCGAGGGTGTGGAGAAGTGGGAACCGTAATACATTGTTGGTGGGATTGCAAATTAGTGCAAACACTTTGGAAAACAGTATGGAGGATCCTCAGACAAATGGGAATGAACCTACCATATGATCCAGCAATACCACTTGTGGGTATCTACCCAAAAGAATGGAAACCAAACTATCAGACCAACGCATGTGTATCTATGTTTATAGCTGCACAGTTTACAATTGCCAAACTATGGAAGCAGCCAAGATATCCATAGACAGATGAATGGATTACAAAACTATGGGATATGTACACAATGGAATTTTACTCAGCCATAAAGAAGAACAAAATCATGCTATTTGCAGGGAAATGGATGGAACTGGAAAACATTATGTTAAGTGAGATTAGTCAGTCACAAAGAGTAAAAAAGCATATGTTCTCTCTCATATGCGGATGCTAGGGAGAAGATGGGGCATAAGAGGGACTCCAAATGAAAAAGGAGAAACCCTAGATAAGCAAAGAAGTTGACTTACCTGAAAGTGATGGACAGGGTGGAGGGGTGAGAGGGGGCACCTTAATGCACATGATGTACTTTCACAAATATATCAAAGTCAATCACTAAACTGCACTTGAGTAGGAGGGAGGGCGAGGGAGTGGGGTGGGAATTGGGGATGGGGTTAAATGAGAAATGTGTGCATGTGTGCCTTTATTATCTTGTATCTAACAAAGATGTATGGTTACAATGCACCAATTAATAACAAATAAATAAAAAAGAAGTATATGTCTTCATTGTCTGTATGGCCAGTTTGTTTTTTATTGTTATTTATCTTGCAGCAGTAGCAATGTTGTGGTTGTTGTTCTGTGAAGATGGTGTTGAGAGAGAGCATTGTACTCTGAAGAAAAGCGCATCCAGTGATACAGACACTGAGGCTTAATCTGCAATCATATACCAATGCCACCTTCATGTAACTCTCCAGTTACTTTATGCTTCTAAAATCTTTAAAACAACAAATCCAAATATGTCTTGATATGAAATTTATTGTCTATACCAAGAATTAATGATATTAAGTTGAAATCAAGTCATATGTTTCAAAATTTTCTGAGCAAAGAGTTATACCACCTTACTAAGTAAGCTGCTGAGACAATTTATAAAACTAAAAGATCTGTATAATATCAGTTCTTTCCAACAGTATTTTTATATTTTTTTCAAAGCAGATTTGCACTCAAAACACTAAAGGTGCACAAAACCACAAAGCATAAATAATGTAGCATATTTAATGGGCTACTACTGTAAATTAGTGTAAATAATGCATGCCCACAACGTACCATATATGTTTTAAAATAACTTCAGATTAATTACTTGCAAATACACCATCTTGCAAAATTCATGTTTTATGTGGAACTGCTTTAATAATAGATAAAACAATCTGCTGTTATCAGTTGCCTATTCTATGTACCATAATGTATATAAAGCAATTAATGTCTAAAAATTATCACTTTGCAAAGTTTGAAATCAACCTCAAGCTAGGAGACTCCTAAGTCAGAAGTTTCTCCAGGGAGAAAACAGAAACTGCAGGTCCATTTGAGCAGAAGTACCACAAAGACTGAGCTAGTGGAGTCCAAACAGATTAGCTTTATTGTAGCTCTTGCAATTAGTTTTCAAGCGTTTCCTTGGATTCATCAAGTCCAGCTCTGTGACTGGGTACACCTAAATAGCAGAACCAATTGACCAATATGCATGAACCAGAAAGTTCCAAGGTAAGCACCGAGTGCCTGTCTTCTTATAGTTACAAGCAGAGATAGCATTCTTTGATTAATTTAGGGCATATAATCACCCACTGTTGAATAAAAAAAAAATTTTCTTTGTTCTTAATAATGTAGAATGGTTTCTTTGATCAATCAATGTCACCATATAATTACCTAGTTATTTGCTAAAGAACTTGGTTATAAATTACTAAAATGCAGTCTTAGAGCTTTCTGCTTTGATTCCCATCTCCAGTTCAAAGAAGAAAATGTCTCATAAAGGTTTTCTATGCTAAAATAGCAATGTGTTTAAAAGTCCATAGAAAAAGTCAAAGTTTTGAGATCATCTAAGAATACAGGTAAAAATTAAATATTGCTATGGAAAAATTCACATATAAAATATCTTTTTCTGTCACTAAGAGAGTCAGGACACACTAAGTCAACGAAACTGGCTTTTATCACTCAAATGAGACAGCAAATTTTGACACTAAGATTGAGTAAACTACAAAAAAAAAAATCTACTCCTCAGCTACTGCTGGCGATTTTTTTGCAGTCTCTTTAAAAACTGAATAAGAAAATTGGGCAAAATTTCCAGTTTAATTTTTTTTAATGCTTGAGGACTTTATTTTTTAATTTTTGACTGATAAACAAAAACATAAAAGTTGTACATATTAAATAAGGTATCATGTAATGCTCAGTTTAACTCTTTAAGAGAGCTGAAAACTTCAATTATTTTTTTGCATTATCAACAAGACTAAAGGAAAAAGAAAAGAGAAAAAGAAAAGAAAGAAATGAAAGCAGGCAGGCAGAGAAGGGGGGAGGGAATTTATTGTTGGAAAAAGCATGAAACAGTTTGGCCTAGAGTTTGATTAATCTAAGATATGGTACAAATCTACTCATGAGTTTTCTGAGGGTGATACTATTCCCTTGTGAAAATATAGCATCCGAGGTCTCTTGAAAGAACATGTGTTAAGAGGCGCTGGAATAATTTTATGGATAAGAGCCACCTACCCAGTTTTAGGAAATATAGATGTTTGAATCAAGGAGATTGGGTTGGGAGCTCTTGTTCTTCCAGAATAAAGGCCATTTGCCACCATCAAAATCTTGGCAGCAAACACTTGTAAGGTATCCAAGAGCACAAGCTCTAGTGTCTGGGCTGACACTGTCAAGTCCTGGTTAACACTTTTTTTTTTTTTTTTTTTTTTTTTTTTGTGAGTGGGCAGGGAAACAAATGCAAATGAGAGATTCTGCTGCAGTTCAAACAATTTCTAGGGCAATTGATGTTCAAATGTGCGTGTGCATACGTACTGCCTGGAGGTCTTCTTAAGAGGCAGATTCTGACTTAGCTGGTTGGGATGTGGGACTTTACATTGCTAACAAGCCAGAGGTGGTGGATGTTGCTGCCCTCCCTTTCTGCCCACAGCTGGGCAACAGTGTCACGGGAGCTGCTCCGACAGGTCAATGTACTTTGATTATGAACGGATGAATTTTTCTGCTACCCACTGACCACTTCTGAAAAACAGAAACTGTGTTATCATGAACCTCAACTGTAGCTAGAGATCTCTGCAGAATTTTTACAAGTGGCCATGGTAAGTACAGAATGATAAAAATCCTAATATCCATTTCTGTAGTGTTTTGTGGCTTGAGCACATATGTTTTTAAGTGGGAGAAAAAGGAAGAGAAGATTGACATATCTATTTAAAATTCATTAATTTGCCTTTGCGGAACATTCTAACTCTATAATATCAAGTGACAGCATAAACATCTGCACACCATCAAGTAGTATATAAAAAAGTCTTACAAATATAATTGCGTTAAAATAGCTTCTGCTTGAATGTTTTATTATTATTATTATTATTATTTTACTTTTTCTTTTTTTGCAGTACTGGAGATCAAACCCAGGGCCTTGCACATGCTAACCAAGAACTCTCCCTCTGAGCTCACCCCAAGCCTTATTTAACACTTTAAAACTGTGAATTATAATGCAGAGAGACAGATGTGAAAAGCATCAATTTAATTTCCCATCTCTGTTCAAAGCAATTTCAGTTCTCAGTCTCATTTTGACTTGTGCTGCTATAAACTATGAACAGAACAGCACCACATTCGGTGTGGCTCCTTACTGCAATGGTCAAACCACCACCAAGCATCAAAGCCCCGAAGCAAAAAGGCTTCCACCTTTTATTTTATTTTTTTCATGGCACTGGGGCATTCTACCTCCGAGTTATACCCCCAGCCCCATTTTTTATTCTTTATTTTGAAACAGGGTCTCACTAAGTTGTGGAGGGCCTCACTAAATAGCTGAGGCTGGCCGTGAACCTGCAATCCTCCAGTCTCAGCCTCCCCAAGCACTGGGATTACAAGCATGCACCACCACACCTGGCTGGCTTCCACCTTTTAAAACCAATTATCTGATGTCCTTCTGAATTGCTATGCCTTCTACACTGGAAGTTTCTCCCTTGTGCTTTTTGGTCAGCTGTGACTTGCCAATGTCATCTGCCTTGCTTGGTAGGGAAACCATCACCAGAAGACCATGCCATGCAAGTCCCATGCCTCTGAACCCTCAGAGTTGCAATCCAGGCATCATAGTTGTCTTGTTACAGCTGCCTGTTCGCCCGTGATGTTGATCCCAGCTGCAGCAGAATTGCTAGGGACGTGGCAGGGACTAGTAGAAGACAGGAGGAAAAGAGGCGTTCGAAACCGTGGAGACAGGCTTAGGTAAGAGGAAGCTCCTTCTGACGACAGTCCTTCTCAGCTTCCTGTGAAGTGCCACGGAAAGTGACAGCGACCATCCCAGGGATAAGCACATGTGACCAGGCAGCACCCCAGTTGCTCTCTACCCAAACTTTGCATCTGATCTGAAATACTGGCCTAGATACAGGCCTTGTCCCCAGGGCAAAATGTCAGAAGATCAACCCTCACCTGTCACCGAAGATTTTTCAGCTTCAGTTTCTTAATTTTTATAAAGCAATAACATCTCCCCTGCTTTGTGGATGATCAAAAGAAAATGAAATAATGTGGGTAGAAAGGATTCAGCAAAGAGAAAAGGGACTCTGTTATTCATTGTGACCAAAGACTCAATACTTCTTATGACTGTGTTTCATATTTATCACCTGGATTGCAAAATTGACCTAAGAGGCTAACAGAAACACTGTGCTCAGTGAAAAAGACAAAAAGCAAAACAACAGCAGGAAAGTATAGTTTAAATTTTTAAATTCCATATCACTCTGTGCCCAGCATGGCGTAGTGGCAGTCTCCACAAAGTTAAAGATAGAGACAGTGGAAAATGAAGTCTTAGGAAAGACACCAAGGACGAGCAGAATTGTTCAGGCTAAAGGAGAGTTGGCAGAGGGTTCTAGGAAATGTACCAATAGGTGGGTGGGGGGTGGGGGAGACCCACAGCGTATTCAGCTCTGGGAGCTGCAGTAATAGGTGGGAGAGCCAGGCAAAGAGAGTTAAAAAATGGAAGACTGAAGCTCTCCCCTTCCTGGGCTTCTGGGGAAGCAGAAAAAACTAGTAGTTTAAAGCAATGGAGGCAGATATAGCTAACTACATATGGGCATACATTCTTGAAGTGTATACTGAGAATAAAACTCTTTGAAAAATACTGCATAATTTTTCAGCCTGGTGTGGTGTCATATGCCTGTCTGTAATCTCAGTACTAGGGAGGCTGAGACAGGAGGATCATAGGTTTGAGGACAGCCTCAGCAATGTAGCGAGACTCTCTGCCACTTTGTGAGACCCTATTTCAAAAAAAAAAAAAAAAAAAAAAATAGGGCTGGAGGTGTAGATCAGAGGTAGAATGTTTCTGGGTTTAATCCCTAGTACTACACACACACACACACACACACACACACACACACACACACACACACACAAAATAATGATAGTAGATGATTTTTATGTATAACCATAAAATAAATAAAAAACATAAATATATTTTTCAGAATAAAAATAAATAGAGCTGGGGTATAGTTCAGAGGTAGAGTGATCCTGGGCTCAATCCCCAGTACAAAAAAAAAGGGGGAAATGATACGCATACAATCACCCCTTGGTATCCTCAGAGATTTGTTCCAGAATACGGAAAGACACCAAAATCCATGAGTGTTCAAGTCCTTAATATAAAATGGGTTGCTCTTTGCCTATACCTCAACATGGAAGAGGGCGATGTTGTGCATTATCCCGTGAGTAAAATACTGCAGATTGGGCTCCATGCTAGCTGTGCATTAATCGTCTGTCGTACCACAGACGATTAATATTAGAGAACAGATGGGCCAAGCAACTAGAGGAAGGGGGACTATGACAGCAGGAGGTAGTAGGGCGACTCCAGGACTCTTCTCGACAGAGGGCTTGGTGCCTGCATCAGCCTGGGTCATACCTGAAAATAAAAAACCACTCTATTTCAAACACGGGAAACGGTTCACCAGAAAAAGCTGAAAAGCCAAAGAGAACAGGCAACCAACCGAGAGATTATCACCAGTAGAAAGTTCTTCTCCACCTAGAGGACAGGAAGATTAAAAGGAAGGAGCATGGCAGGGGGAAGCCCAGAGGCCACGCCCCCGGGTCTAGACCCCACGGGGACGGCACAGCCACTGCAGCAAGAAATGCTGCCCACTGGGAAGGAGAGGGGAGTGTCCGCCTCTCCTCTCCCCCGGTGTCTGAAATGCATGCACATCTGATTTGACTGGACCAGTCGCTCGGGGTCTGGCCTCCTACCTTCTCTGTGCACATTCTTCTGTCATGCCTTCAAATTGGATTTATTTATTTTACTATTCATCTATTCTTCTTCCTGCATGGGCTTATCTGCAGATTCCGATTTTTCCTTCCTGACCTTCCTTATGTCATCAGCTTTAAAACTTCTATCAAATTGGCCTGGCTGGCCTTTTGGAGAACTTTCTTTGTATTCTCTGAATAAAGAGAAAGTCGGCTGGGCATGGTGGTGCAGCTACATACCTATAATCTTAGTACTTGGGAGGCTGAAACAGGAGGATCACAGATTTGAGGCTAGCCTCAGCAACTTAGCGAGATCCTTGACAATTTAGGGACACCCTGCTTCAAAAAAAAAAAAAAATGAATAAAATAAGGGCTGGAGGTGTAGGCTGGAGGTATAATACACCTGGGTTCAATCTTCAGTACAAGCAAGCAAGTAAGCTTGCTCAATTTCTCCATTGTTTGGTTCACAACTTGAGGAAGGTTCTAGGCTTCTTTTCTATGTTCCCTCCCCCTGGATAAGGGACCAACCAGGCTGTCATTCCTGCCCTGTATCAGGACGCTGCGCTCGCAGGGGTTTTGTTTACACTGGTTGCCTGCCATGCTGGAGGCAGACTGGCAGTCCACCTCTGTGCAGTACTGGGGATTGAACTCAGGGGCGTTCTACCTTCGAGCTATACCACCAGCCCTATTTTTTTTATTCTTTATTTTGAAACTGGGTCTCACTAAGTTGTGGAATGCCTCACTAGGTAGCTGAGGCTGGCCGTGAATCCGGATCCTCTGGTCTCAGCCTCCCAAATGCTGGGATTACAAGCGTGCGCCACCACCCCCGGTGGCAGGATGGCTTTTGCTTGAGGCTTTGCCCAGCTTCTTTGACCACTGAGGTTGAGTCGTTTTCCTAATCTAAATTATGGAGTCCTTGATGTGTTCTTGCAGCAGCTTTGAAACAAACAAAAACCCAGCAGCTGTGGCTGACATCAATCTCTGAGATTTTGATCAGGAAAAGAAACGAATCATTTTCTTTTTTTTCTTGAAACCTGAGTCCTAAGGGAAATACTACACTCCCAGTTCTTTTTATATTTTTTGTTTGGAAACAGGATCTCACTAGGTTGCCGAGGGTCTCTCTATGTTGCTGAAGAGTCTGGCCTTGAAGCTGAGATTCTCCTGTCTCAGCCTCCCAACTACTGGGATTACAGGGGTGTACCACCATGCCCAGCTTTACTATTTTGTTCTGACCAATATTAGGTCACAAAAACTCCTAAGAAAGCCCTAGGCTGCCTTGATTTTTTTTTTCCTTTTCCTTTTCCTTTCCATTCACTTTCATTCTTTGACAGAACATATAGTGATCAATTGGTAGACTAAGTCTTCCTGGGCCCAAATTCCAGTCCCCCCGACTCCGATTTAATAGTCTCTCTGAGCTTCAATTTACTATTTGAAAAGTAACGGGGAGGCTGAGACAGGAGGATTGCAGGTCCAAGGCCAGAATGTAGGACCTTAACAAGACCGTGTTTCAGAATAAAAAATAAATAAATATAAAATAATAAATTTAAAAATAAAATATAAATATATAAAATAAAAATAAAGAAATCCAGAATAAAAAAGCTGGAGGTATAGCTCAGAAGTAGAGTGCCCTTGATGTAGGATAGAAGAAATAATTAGGCAGGAAGGAGACAAATGGGAAAGAAAAATACAGATATCACTTTAATATAAACACCGGGAACTAAAGCGCGGCAGCCTCCATTCCAAGGTTTGAAAGTTCCTTAGGCCCTGCCCCCACCTAAGAGCCAGGACAAAGGACACTGGAAATTTACAGCCAAGGGCAGACCCATCTTGAAACCTGAGAAAGAGGAAGGACTCAATTTGGACCACCTACTCAATTTGCGCCCACCAATTCCTGAAGAAGGAGGAGGTCCAGACCTCTTCTGTGCCCAGCCCTCTTAAAAGCCTATAAAGAAAAGGAGTAAACCACGCCTCGCTCTCTTGGGACCTGCAAAGCGCATCAGGACAGGAAGATGCCCGCTCACCTGTTTTTCTCCCCTTTCCCTTATTTTCCTAAATAAATTCCTACTTTTTGTTCCTAAATGGCACGTGTTAAAATTCTTTTTATCACGGATGCCAAGGACCCACGTGTGGGACCCGGTTATCCCACAACACCCTGGGTTCAAAGCGGAGATGGGGGGATGATAAGCATACAATCACCCCTTGGTATCCTCAGAGATTTGTCCTAGAATCCCCAAAGACACCAAAATCCATGAATGCGCAAGTCCTTAATATAAAATGGGTTGCTTTTTGCATATACCTATCGACATCCTCCCACACACTTTAAAACATCTCTAGAATAATTGTAATCCCTAATACAATGTAAATGCTTTGTAAATAGCTGTTAAACTGAATTGCTTATGGAATAACATTAGGAAAAAAAAGTCTGTACATGTTCCACTTAGATGAAAGTGTTTTTTCCCCAATATTTTGGGCCCATGGTTGGTTGAATCCATGGATATGGAACCTGGATATCAAAGAAAAGGAATACTTGCCATCCAAGAGTTAATATATGTGAAGTGCTTAGACTGGTGCCTTGCACACACTGCTGTGCAAACATAAGCAGCTATTGCTGCTGCTGCTGCTGCTATCAGGCCAACATCTGTTGAGCACCACTTTCAGCAGCGGGCCAGGTAGGTCTGATTTAAATATTCCCACTTACAGGCTGCTATCTTCTCTGAGCATCAGTCTTCTCCGCATACAATAGGGCTAATAACACCTCCTAATAGGGCTGTTCAAGACAGATTTAATGCCGGCACTTGCCTCTGAGGCGGTGTGGCAGTGCTGGCATGCTAGGCCCTGGAGTCAGAGGGCTGTGAGACACTGGATAAATTGCTAACCTCCCTGAGTTCCAATTATCTCATAAGTAAATGACAATAACAGTGGCCTTGATTGATAAGCATTGCTGCCTGAGTATATGAATTAAGGCACATAAAGACTAGTCGAGATCCCATAACCATTGCTTAAAATAAGACAGATATTGCTCTCAAACAGTCAGTTACATTACACTGGAAACTAGGGGGAAATATGCCTAATTCAAAAAAGACATGGATAGTATACACCAAGTGCTGTGGGCATATATGTTTGTATTAGTTTGAATTTCTCTATGATGTATATTTATAATACACTAATAAAAGCATAAAAAGGGCATAGATAATGTTTTTGGAAATATTTCTAATTCAAAAATGACAGATAAGATACGCCAAGTTCTGTGTGCATGTCAGTTTGTAACACTTTGAGCCTCTCTCTGATGCAATAATTAGAATAAACTAATAAACATATAAAAGCAACATAGATGGTATTCTAAGCAAACAACAATTTAAAAATAGTTCTCCCCAGAAAAGAAGGCTCTTCCCAAGGAAGTCAGGTAAATCCAGTATGATAGGAAGACTCGTGGGTAACCGCAGATTCACTCCTCCATAATCTGTTCTGAAATACCACCACCTCTTTTTGTAACCTCTGAAATCTATCTTCCCCCTCTCCCTATACCCCTCACTTCTCATTGAATTGCTGACTGCCTTGATTTTGGTTTTGCTACGAAAGATAAATACAAGACAAAGCCCCCTGGTTCATTGAATCTGAAATGGCCTGTCTTCTGAAATGCCCTGTTTCCATTCTGGCTACTCACCCAGTCCAGTACCAGCTGCAATGATCAATTTAGATTTTTTCATTGTCGAAATGCAGCACTGTGACTGCTGAAAGCATGTTTTGCAATTTCTTAGTTAGCTTCCTTTGCTATTCCTCTACTCATCTCAAACATGTCCTCTTTAAAGACTGTCTCCTAGAAAAAGTTCTAACCCATGAAATACCCACTGCTTGACTGAAATTGCACCTTCTTTTCTTTGCTGCCTCGAAAGGAACCCCAGAGGATGTTAATTAGACTTGTGTGAGAAAGGGCAAGGGGAGATGCTGCCAGCAGCCACAGCCGAAGCTTCACTCTATGGAAGGCTTCAGAATGAGTCCTCCAGACAGGCTGACAGGAATTGGAGATTCTGGGATAATAGAGCCCCACACATCCTGCTGCAGCGAAGGTGGAGAGGCAGAGGGAGGTCAGGAGGAAGCTCTGGGGAGGCAGGGGATGCCATCACACAGGAGCCTATGGGCCAAAGATGGGAAGTCGGTCTCCAAATGCGATCTGCAGGCTGGGCTGTGTGCTGGACCACAGCCCAGAGCTGGCTGCCCTTGGTGAGGCGCAGCAGGGTGATTTCTAAGTTGCATCCTCCGCCACTATTCTCCTTTATCTGTGGTCTATCTGTGGTCCTGTCGAGAGGCTCCCACACCATCAGCCCCGAGAGTACAGACACCATGAGATGCCAGCAGCCCTTACTGGCACCCACATCCTCAATGCTCACACTAGAAAAGTTCAGGGCACGCCCTTTAACATGTCAGCATTGGAGGAGCCCCATTTTACACATAGCCGGATCAGTCCTCGAGATGAATGACCTTTAGAGGCTACCTGAGCTTCTATTTTAAGTGAGGTCATTTTCTCTACCTTTTTCTCCTGTCTTCTCAGCACTTCATCTTAACTTCATTTGCCAGGAAACTCACTCTTGAGAGCCCAGAAGAGGGCTTCTTGTATCTAGTGAGAGAGCAGGAAAGTAGGCCAAAGGACACCAACTCTGTTCAAAATGCAACTGAAGACTGCTTCGACTGATGGAGACAAGGACACAGCACTGCCCACCCGATCATGGGGTGGATCCTGTGGGCTTCATACTTGGAAATTTCCCTATTGAAAGAGTTACATTTTTACCTTCAAAATCTATAGAAGAAAACCAGAAGCCTTGAATACCACTGAAAAGAATGTAAAACTGTAAGCAAAGAAGAATTAGAGTTCAAGATTTTTTAAAAAAAATTTGTCATTCTTTATGGCTGAGTAAAATTCCATTGTGTACATATCCCATAGTTTTGTAATCCATTCATCTGTCGATGGACATCTTGGCTGGTTTCATGGAGGGAGAAGAACACCCTAGTGTACATGATGTACATTCATAAATATATCAAAGTCAATCACTAAACTGACCTTGAGAAGGAGGGAGGAGGAGGGAGTGGGGTGGGAACTGGGGAAGGGTAAAATGAGAGAGGTGTGCATGTATGCCTTTACCAGCTTGTACCTAACAAAGATGTATGATTACAATGCAGCAATAAGAAAGAAAGAAAGAAGGAAGGAAGAACGAAGGAAGGGAGGGAGAGAGAGAGAGAGAGAAAGAAAGTTTTCATAAAAAAAAAAATGTTGTTGCTGGGGATCCAACCCTGGGCCTTGTGCATACTAAGCGTGCTACCACTGAGCTACCTCCCAGACCAAGATCATTTAGAAGAGAGTAATAATAATTGAACCATTCTTTAATGAGTGTATCTATCATCTATACTTGAGAGAATAGATTCATAGATTAAAAGAAAACAAATGATTCCTTTGAAGACAGGCAATTTTCATGTGTGCTCAAGGAGACATTTAAGGTGAGTTTGCCGACAGTGTTTGCATACACCAGCATTTAATATCAATGGAATAGAAACCTTTAGTTTTCTTTGGAGTCTCTACTCTCTCCAGAGGTTGTTTGCTTGTTTGTTTGTTTGTTTCAAAACTAAATGGTTCTCTTGTGCCCTAGGTTTCTCAGAACTTTATGGTTACTGCATTCAATACTGTTTCACTTTCAAGCTATAATTATGTGTTTGTACCAAAGAAAGAACATGCAGTTTGCTTCCCGAAAGCAGGCTTCAGGCTTCAGTTTTGCCATTTGGGTTAATTCCTAGTCACAACACATAGACTACAGGACACCTCTGCAATAACTTGAGCTCCGAGTTCCTCTGCTATTTTAAACTCTTTAGATAAAAAGGACTAAAATAATCCAGTATAGCTGTACACATTACTGACCAGTTCCCTCAAAGTTAAAAAAAAGACTCAAGACAATGTACAGCATAATTGAGGGGTTACATGGAGATTCCTGTGTGGTGGTTGTGCACACCATGGATTGTGTTTCCTGGAAACAAGAACAACCTCTTAGGACCCAATGCATGGGTCACGGAGAGACTGCACTCAGTTCCCGTTCTATAGTCAAGTCACTATTCCTGGTTTTCTTTGCATTTTGTGATTGTTCTGGTTTTCATTTCCTGACATGATGATTCTGTGAGCCTTTGGTGCATCCCAAATCCTGGCTTTCTACCTCATTCCTCTGCTTAGCTCAGTATAAGAAATAAAAGAAAAAGTGTCCTAACAGAGCAAGATATCTGGAAGTCAAGAGATATAAGATAAATTTATTTTTAATTAGTATATTAGTTACACCTACAAATCTCATGCCCAGTGTGGTTTGCTTCAATCTTTTAAGTAAAGGGTCTCTACATTTAAAGCAATGGGTACAATAATTAACCTAAAAATAACAATACACAATTTTTTCATATGTTTTCAATCCTTTTTGGGCCATCTATACACACTTAATCTATTGTTTTAAAGGAAGGCATACTCCTAATGAGCCGTCTAAATGGTCTGGAAAATATTGTGAACCAAATAATAGGACTACATAGTTCCCCTTTTGAACTACACGGTGACTTTTCAAAAACTCAGTATGTGCATGGGAATAGCCAATTCTTTTGAGTTTGTATAATGAGGAACTGAGATTCTTAGATAATAACTTTTTTTCCATGAACAGGAAAAACATAATCAATACTCACATTCAAATAAATGAGTCAAATGACTCATGCTGAAAATTCTCTGAGCTCAACACCACAATCATGATTTAAGTTCAACCCTTTTTTCTCTTGTTCTTCTGTTCTTCCTTTCTACTCTAACTCATACCTATAAATAGGTTTCATTTACATGTTGGTGGTGTTGGTTTTAAGGAGAAATTCTGGATCTACTTTTTTTGGGAAGTTAGAAAGCTGAGTCATAAGAGACGTTGAACCAAACTGAGACTCAGTATCATGAAGGGACAGGAGAGGATATGAAGAGCAACATGAAGATCCTGATTGGTAGAAAACAGATGTCACAGGAACATGTTCTGTTAGAGGCTCCATTTCTCCCTTCTTTTTTGCCCAAAGCACAGAGACCATGAGAAGGGGCATAGAGTTGACTGTGAAGTCCTTTCTGCCAGAGTGCCAAAATGTGCTCACTCAAGTCACACATACATGCACATAGCTGAATAGTTCAAATCCTTCACACGACTAGATACCTTTCCCTGCATCTATGAATGCTAAAAAGGCAATCCAGTAGAGCTTTACCAAGATATACATAAATTAAGATTGGGAGAATATTAAAATTATGCCTTGGGAATTGTAGAGGAAATCAAGTTAACAGATATTATAACACCTCTCATTCTACCCCTGCACACATATATCTCATTTCTCATCTTTTTTAATATATATACTGAGGATTGAACCCAGGGGTGTTCTACCTCCAACTCACACCCCCAGCCTTTTCACTTTTTATTTTGTAACAGGGTCTCACTAAGTTGCTGTGGCTGGATTTGAATCTACAATCCTTCTGTCTCAACTACTGGGATTATAGGCAGGCATGTGCCAGCATCACTGACTTCTATTTCTTAGGAAGTAGTTTAATGTGGTATGGAAAGGACTGCCCCTAATTTGAATCATGATAGTGAAATTTAAATAGAATGCATATTCAAATACAGTTCATCTTTTTCATTTCCTATGCATGAATCACAAATAGAATGGCAACAAATGGTCGCTCATCACTTGGGGATGCTCATCATTTTAATAACAATTTCAGCTTTGCAGATAACCAGCTCCGTGACCTGAAGCACTATCACTTTCTCCTAAATAATTGAAAAGACTATTATCATTCACCTGAGTTTATAGCAATATTATGTATCCTGACATAACCATTCAAGCTATATATTCCAAAAGACAAAGAATATCCAGGGTATAACTTTTCCCCAGGAAACAAAAGGCAGAGTTTCACCCCTTCAAAAAGGAAATTTGCAGAGCAAATAGACTAATTCCCTACCAAGTTGAATACCAGAGATTTTGAAAATAATGTTGGTGCCTATTTTAACTCTAACAGGCTCCAAAACTATGCCAGATATGAAAACAAAGATCTTGAAGTTAACGGGGAAACATTTTTGCTTTTCCTACTAAATCTGTTCTTGTCAGCCTGTGGAGTGAGTGGTTCCTGAAGGATGCTTACACTTCTGATCAGCAAGGAAGAGGCTGACAGACAATTCCAGAACCGAGGTAGCATGCATCCAACTACAGATACAGAATAGGCCTGAGAGCAGGCAGGTGAAATAGCTGGTTGAAGGAGACTCGCTTTGGTGGAATTTGCGTTGGACAACGTGGTAGGTTGTATTTGACAAACACACCATCACAGTATCTCCCATCCCCTATGGTCTTTTTACAGTGTGATCTGGACATTCCTCCTGTACAGAGGTGGGGTCTATAGCTCTTCTCCTGTCCCTGGCTGGGCAGACCTTTGCAGCCTCCTCTGACAACAGAGTATGATAGAAATGCTGCTCTGTAACTTCCAAGGCTAAATCCTGAATGTCTTGCTTTCTTGTGATTCTCTTTGTTGGGGCCCAGCACCCATGCTGGGAGGAATTTCATGCCAGTCCAGGTAGACTGACTACAGAGAGGTCCCAGGCAGGTGCTCCAGCTGACACGCTAGACAAGGTGTCCCCACAGTGGTAGCATCATAAGCCATACATAGGAGCCAAGATGCCATCAGACTGCCCCTGCCATCGGTCACCCTCAGCTTGAGTCTTCTGCTCTGAGAGCCCAGCTAGTGGGGACCAAAGGCTTAGCATAGATGTTCTGTCCTGATTCTTGAGTCACACAGTCTGCAATCTACGAGCAAACAAATGGCTGCTTGATGCTAGTGAGGCAAGTGTTAGAACTCATATGTGACCAGACGAAGAGGTGTAATGGGGAACTGTGCTCGTGCTAGATCGTCAAGCAAAGTGATTTTGTAATTAGGATTTAAGGCACCCAAGGTGATAAGTTAGTAAGAAGAAAAAACAGGCGCCCATGCTGGGATCTGAGCCAACGATGCTGGGTTCACCCACATCTCCAAAGCCGGAAGTTAATGCCCAATTCTTACCTGGATTTTTGATGGGAGATTTGCCAGCTCCAGTGACTTCCCAGACTCCCCAGACTAGATCAATTAGTGGCCCCTCAGTAGGAGTAACGGAAATGAGATCACCTTTACTTGCAGGTGGGTCACCACCACATCCAGTTGTACCAGCTCATAAATATAAAAGTGGAGCTCCACCAGTTAGAAGTATATATGATGACATTTCCAGCCCAGGACTTGGATCAACACCTTTAACTTCAAGAAGACAGACAAACATTTCAGTAATGCAGAGTCCTCTGGGTGGAGTTACAACTACCCCTGGAACAGGACAAAATATGTTTAGTCCAGCAAATATTGGTCAACCACGAAAGACGAAGCTATCTCCCTCCCAGTTGGATCCTTTTTATACTCAAGGAGATTCTCTGACTTCAGAAGATCACCTCGATGACACTTGGGTGACTGTGTTTGGGTTTCCTCAAGCATCTGCTTCCTATATATTATTGCAGTTTGCACAATATGGAAATATCTTAAAACATGTGATGTCTAACACAGAAAATTGGGTACATATTCAGTATCAATCTAAACTGCAGGCCCAGAAAGCCTTAAGCAAAGATGGGAAAGTATTTGGAGAATCCATCATGATTGGTATAAAACCATGTATAGACAAAAGTGTTACGGAAAACGGCGATAGATGTTCTTTGCTATCTCAATCTTTAGCCTTTACACCACCAATAAAAACCTTAGGTACACCAACACAACCTGGAAGCACTCCTAGGATTTCTACCATGAGACCTCTTGCTACAGCTTATAAAGCTTCAACGAGTGACTCAGGTTACTTTTGATGGACAAATGCCAAAAAAAAAAAAAAAAAAAAAAAAAAAAAGATGAAAGTCTTGTATCCAAAGCAATGGAATACATGTTCGGCTGGTACACAGTATGAACTAACAACTCAACTCACCATGGAGGTTGCTATATTAAAACCAGAGTTAGCACAGTACTGCCAGTTTCCTTTGGTTAGTTGTATAACCACACCTGGCAGTGTTGCATAGCTATCTCACACTTCTTTTAGAAGCCTTTTCTTTAAGGACACAACCTATTTGTGGCTCCCACTTTAGAAGATGCTTGAGGATACATTTTGAAGAAAATTGATATCTGTGTAGATAGGATTTTGTGCTTTCTGATAGTGCATGCTTACGCACAAAAAACTCAGCATTGATTATTATTAAATAATTGAATTTGTGGTGAGGCTTCATAGTCTTAATGAGCAGGTGGGTGAATTTCATGGAGGAGAACTACAGCTGCTTCTTCCAAGACATAAAGATTATAAATAGCAATTTGAATTATGGTCTTTGTATATGTCCTTTTGTGGATTGTCATCTTTTGGTATTCTAAAACCCAAACACCCTTTTTAAAAACCTAAAGTTTCTTGATGCTAACAGGTTTGAAAGACAGGAATGAGATCTCTCCCCCTCTCCCTCTCCCTCTCCCTCTCTTTCTCTCGCCCACCCAATGCCAGTGACAAGCAAGAAAATAAACAGAAATGACCATCAGTTGCCAGGAGGTAGGAGAAGGAAGATAACTTCTGTTCTAGACTCAAAAAGTCTGATGCAGCGGTAAAGAGAAGGCTTCATATAGGCAGCAGGAGATCAAGAGCTGGGATTTAGATAAAGGGCTGGGTGAAGAGCTAGGGATCATCTGTATCAAGAGGTTAGTTTAAACCACAAAACTGAATGCACAACAACCCCCTTTACAGAGCATCTGTAGCAGCTGGGCAGAGAACACCGTATCTGAGAAAAATCTTTTTTGAGCTGGGTTCCTTTTCTTTCAGAATCTGGTTGTGTTTTCCTGTTTCTGGAAATCCTTGGCTACCCTTTCATGCTCCCTTCTCTACCCTAGGCCTGCCTTCCTTGCCCTGCAATCCCGCCCTCAGCTAACCCTCATCTCTCCTTTTATTTCCTCTCTATGAATTGAATTAGATATATAAAACCCTAAGTCCCAACGTGATAATATTTGGAGATAGGGCCTGTATGGAGGTGACAAAGGTTACCCATGGTCATAAGGATGGATCTCTACTCAGACAGGGCTGGAACCTTACAAAAGGGAAAAGACCCCCCCATCTCCCTCTCCCTCCCCTCCCTCTCCCCCTCCTCCTCCCTCTCTCCCTCCCCTCCCTCTCTCCCTCCATGACTTCCTCCCTCCCTCCCTCCTTCTGTCTCTCCCTCTTCCTGACTTTCTCCCTGGTCTCTCCACCATGCAAGGCCACAGGGACCACAGGGAGAAGGCTGCCCTCTACAAACCAAGAAATGCAGCTTCAGAATGAAGCCTACCTTAAAAACAAACAAACAACAACAACAACAAAAACCTACTTTATTTCCTCATCCACACCAGGCTTTCTACATAGTCAATGTGCCCTTCATAATGTGTATAGTCTTCAAATGATTTACGTTTTGGTTGATCTGCTTATTTATGGTGAAGGTGTGCTAACATCTCCTACTAGGTGTGCTAACATCTCCTACATCTGTACTATAAGTACAGATTTCTAAAAATTTCCTCCTGAGTCTGGTAGGCTCCTTTTCTTTATTGAAATAATGTGGGTATAATACAAAACCATGATTGCAATTTCTTCTTGGTGGACTATTCCTGGAGGCAATAAATAATGTCTGACTTTATCCCTATTAATGGTTCCTCTTTTTTATTTTATTATCGTATATTGTTAGGGATATGTTTATTTAGTGAGTAGAAGTGTTAATGTACAAAACCAGTGTATTGCCATTAACTTAGTACTATAGAAACATGGTACAAAAATACTCTTCCTTTTATCTGTAAGTAAGGGCATATACTTAAATAGTTAAGTCAGACTTATGTACTTCATCTATAATACTTATTTAATGTCAGTGTGCCACTTTTGATGTTCCAGTAAAATACAGAATAAATTCTCCAGGGATTGGAGAGAGATGCCTATTGGAGTTATGTTCTCCATCCTGGTGCAGAGAAATAAGCTACCATTATTTATTTGAAATGAAATAGATACCTCTTTGCTACCATAGTAAAACAGCCCAGTGGAACAGAACATGGTTACGTGGGAGCACTTCAGAAAACTTTTCCTTTACTTTTTCTTTCAACTCTATACATACACATTTTTTCTAATGCTCCTTTGTGTCTCTAGCTTTTCCTCTCCCTTTTACCCACTACCTTCTTCATCCCATCCCTAAAAATTTTAAACCTCCCTCTCTGCTAATGAATAACATTTTCTAGTCCTGCTCTTATTTTTAAAATCAGACTAGTTTTTCTATTTCTTTAAACACACATGCACACAATGTACTATTTTTCTCCCATACTTCTCTTGATTCATTTTTCATGTGGCTCACTATCCCTAGAGAAAGTCCTCACCCCACACATGAGTTGAGGTGGAAGAATGTATCTTTGATGATGGTAGCTACTTCGTTTATGATCACTGCTTCATAGATATTTTTCATCAACAGGGAAAATTAGATGCCTACAGAATTAATTCTGAATTCACCAGGCTGGTAATTAAGGCATGCTCTGGGGGAGCCCCAGCAGTGATGGGCAGGCCCCTGGAGTAGCATACTTCAGTGAAAAGGAGAGAGGCTCTGACCCCCCCCCCCCCCACACACACACATACTCCTGTTTTGCCCCTTACCAGCCAGGCTAGTGTAGACAAGTCACCTCAACTTTCTGAGCCTCCATTTTACTCCCATGTAAACTAGGTTATTAAAAACTACTTTGCACTGAGAAACAAAAGAGACTTCAAATAAATGAAGGTAGATACCAGTAGAAGAGTGCAAAGAGGACGTGGGAATGGAGGAGATTTGATGAAAGAATCAGCTTAAAAAATCCTATGTACATGTGTAGAACTATCAATACCAATTTTAATATTATGAATGGGGAAGAGGAGGCAGCACTGCAGGATCTGTAGGGAAATGTACCGGGTGCTATATGCATGTGTGTTTCTTTTTTCTTTTTCTTTTCTTTTTTTTTTTTTTTTTTTGTGGTACTAGGGATTGAACTCAGGGGCATTCTACCTCCGAGCTACACCCCAGCCCTATTTTTTATTCTTTATTTTGAAACCAGGTCTCACTAAGTTGTGGAGTGCCTCACTAGGTAGCTGAGGCTGGCCACAAACCCGGATCCTCCGGTCTCAGCCTTCCAAATGCTGGGATTACAAGCGTGCGCTATCACGCCCGGCTTGCATGTGTGTTTCTATCACACTAAACCTTGATGTGATGTATGGTTACAATGCACCAATAAAAGCATATTGACAAAAAGAAAAACTACTTTCAAGTGGATCGTGAGGCTCAAATTTGTTACCTAATGTCCATAAAGTGCCTGTCACACAGTAGGCAGTCGTACATAGCTGCTCCTATTCTCTGTTCAGCTGGCACATACACTAAGCCCTGAAACTCAGGAGCATCCAGGCCATTGATTCTCCTTCTCATTCAATGAGGGGAAGGGGAGGGAGAAGGAGAGAGGGAGAAAGGGAGAGAGGGAGAGAGGGAGAGAGGGAGAGGAAGGGAGGAAGAGGAAGGGAGGGAGAGGAAGGGAGGGAGGGAGGGAGAGGGAGAGAGGGAGAGAGGGAGAGAGAGAGGGAGAGAGAGAGGGAGAGAGAGAGGGAGAGAGAGAGAGAGAGAGAGAGAGAGAGAGAGAGAGAGAGAGAGAGAGAGAGAGAGAAAGAGAATGAGAATGAGAATGAAGCTATTAGTTTATCACAGTGAACAGCATTTAGGGAGGGTTAAAGAAAATCAGAGGAGAAAGTGGGTTTGAATAAATCTGAACTGTTCCTTTAGTTAACAATGTTAGAATTTTAGTCTGACAACTTGAACTCATGTTATTTCTTGCCTTCTAATTGCAGATCACACCTTAAGAGAAATTCACTTGGGAGGATCTACATTACTGCATTACAAAAGTGAAATAAAGGAAAGCAATTAAATGGGAAATTCAACTCCATGTTTTTTTTTGTTGATGTCTTGTTGGTTGCCTGTGAATTTCGGCAGCTCTAAAGCAATCAAGAATCGTTAAAATATAACCTCAGAAATATAAGGTGCAGAAACACCTTTTTTTAAAACACACACACACACACACACACACACACGAAAAAGAGCAGCAGAGGAAGGGAGAGGGAGGCAGGTGAAGTGGAGGAGAGAAAGGGCCAGGAGAGAGTACAGGAGGACTTACATCTTTACTTGGCTTCTACACTGGTCACAGCAAAACATGCCTGTATGTCCAAACACCTAGCTTTCATCTTCCAGGCTAGCAGTAATATTTTCCTGTGAAACAACAACAACAACAACAAAAACCCTCTTCCAACAATGTGCTCTATAATTCTCTGAGACAAAAGGGAGAAAACCAAATATTCACAGCCACGTGATATTCCAAATGCCTGCTAAGAAAGTCTCTATAAAACACTCAGATGAATGATCTTTCTGGGTGAGCTCCTTGGAAAGTTGGTCTCTCTGGAGGCAATGACCAGTGAGATGTTCTGCAGCGTGGATGCTCTCAGAAAGGCAAAGGAAGAAAAGCTAGCAGTCGTCCACTAGGTCTGGTTTCTGAAGTCAGAGAAACTATGGATTGGGTCCCAGGCCAACTCCTTAGTAGGGATGTGGCCTTGAACAGTCTGCTTGGCCCCTGCAAGATGCAGGCCTCTCATCTGTGAAGTGGGGGAAATCTTAATACCGACCCCACTAGGACTGAAGTGAGCATTAAATGAACGAATGTGTTTCAACAGCTAAGCTGCTGCCCTGTGCATTTGTTGTTACACAGGAAGTGAGAAGCCTTGAAAACAGGTTTTATAAGCAACTGTAAAAGGGTGAAAATTTTCCCTCAGATTAAAGAAAGATCAGACAACAACATATTTGTCTTCATATACTTAATTATCTCTAGGGATGGCTTAGCCTTGACTGGAAAAAAAAAACAATGGGTGACAGTTAAAGGGAGACATTGGGATCCAGTAAAAGAAATAATCACACAGTTAAACAGACTCTTCTGTTTCCAAAAACAATATTGTGGCTTCCTTTTCAACGGAGGGAAATTGAACCTAAATTAGACAGCCACTGGGCAGGTACACAGCAAGGAGGCCAGTAATTGAACTAGGGTGGGTGTAGAAATTAGATTAAATGGATGCTGTAAGTTCCGCCCACCCTGAGATTTTAATGATGTTGTGATGTGGAGGCAAGCACTTTCAGTTTCTCAGGTGTCCTGTAGGACAGACCCATTGACTTAAATGAAACAAACCTACATACAAAGAAACTACAAAAATAGTTCTGATATGCAAAAAGTGAATCATTACCCAGGGTCCTGCTACTTGTGCTAAACACGTGCACACACACACACACACACACACACACACACACACACATTGTATTCAAGGTCAAAATTTTTTACTGCAATCCCAGTAGGTATACTAAGCTATTGCTCATTACACTGACTTTTATTTTTCTTTCTTCTTTTTTTTTTCTTTTCTTTTCTCTCCTCCCCTCGGACCCCTCCTCTAATACCGGGGATTGAACGCAGGGCCTTGCATACTCTAGGCAAGTACTCTACCACTGAGCCATACCCCCAGCTTTTGTCATATTGACTTAAGCTAAGGCTAGTGTGATCATAAAAGCTTTTAGCTATGACATTTTATTCTGTTGGAATCAAGTAAAAGGAAAATAAATGCAATAGCTTAAAGAAATCTGTATCACTTTTTTTTTTAAGCCTTTAATATTAGGTCCCTGAAATGTTTATGCTCAGCATCACTGGTTAATAATAATACCATACTCTTATGGAATATTTGGTGATTTATGACAACTTTCTGAGAGATAGATGATCTTATCATTTTTCTTAGACTACATAAAGAAGCAGACGGAACAAATTATATTTCCATTTAACAGACCAAAATATTGGGCCCTGGGGTCTCCAAAGGAGTCCATGGCACTGTAGGTCTTCTAGTCTCAAATTCTACCTTCTTATCGTGTCACATTGCATTTTTAAAGAGCCAAACAACTATTTTCTTTTTGAGATGAGAACAGGAATTATCAGTAGAAATAGAAAAATGTTTGGATTACCCATGCCTGTTCTAGATGGCATGTAATGTAAATGTCTTTATGTTAAGATGTAAAGACATTTTAATGAAGACATTTGCTCACAAGATCTCAGTAGAGAAATGTCAAAGGAAACTTCAAAAAGATGCAATATGATACCAAATAGTCTGAGATGCAAGGAATAATAATGACCAAAACATTGGTAAGTATATGTATTATAATAAAAACTGTATCTAATGTATGCAACAAAAATATATAGATCCAAAATACTAGAAAATGGACCATGTCTCCTTATGATTCATAAAGCTTCAGAAACTGAAAAGAGCACTGCTTCCACTTAACAGTGAAGAAAAACTATGATATTGCAAATTTTCTAGGACCTACTAGAGAGGCCCAGGGTAACCAAGGCTTCGCTAAGCAGAGAAGGGAAGTTTGGACCAGCTCACCTGGAAGGGAGGCAGTCAGCAAAGGAATGCATAAGAAGATAAGAAGAAATTTGCTACAATTTTAAGAAACTGTTGGAGCCAAACGTGGGCTGACACTTCAGTCTGGAATAGCTGGGAGCCCCAAGGGAGGGATGTGTACTCAGTAGTAAACACTCTTCCATGAGCCTGCGCTGAGTTCCCCCAGGATCATGGCAAGGCAGAAATAAGAGAGAGTACTGCTTTCAGGAGGAGAACAGCTGCTTTTCCAGTTGGGATACATAGCAATTTTTCACCCAGACCCTTCCTCGTAAGAAGCAAAAGCCTTAACTAAAAAGAAAAGGATTGTGCGTAGTGGTACATGCCTGTAATTCCAGTACTTGGGAGGTTGAGACAGGAGGATCTCAAGTTTGAGGCCAGCCTCAGCAACTTAGCAAGAGCCTATTTCCAAAAATAGTGGTGGTGGTGGTGAGGGAACTCGAGGTATAGATCAGAGGTAGAATGCCCCTAGTTCAATCCTTAGTACAGAGAGATAGAGAGATAGAGAGACAGAAAAACCATGGCAGAAACAACCCAACAAAAGAACTGATAAAAATGTGGCATGCTCATCTAATGGAATATCCTACATGCTCAAAAATGGTTAAATCTCAAAAACATAATTCTAAGAGGAAAATTAGATACAAAATAATTCTACCTAAGTCACATTAACCTGCCTGGTTGCATAAAATTTGTATATCAAATTTACAGAGAGCTGATATATATAAAACAAGTAATACAAAAAAAAGATGTATGCCTATTTATTTTTCCTTAGGGATACATATAAGGATTAAACACTAAAACAAGGGAATTATATAAAAACATGAAGATAATGGCTACTTTTATGAGAGGGGCTAAAATCCCAGAGAGGCACCCAAGGGGCCACATAGGTGCTACTTATTAATAATTAAGTTAGTGTACTGCATGCTGGAAGTATTTTTACTGGTAATTGTGTAGAATTATTCTTTAAACTTTTTCACATATGCTGATGCACTCTTATGCAAACATGATATATTTTATAATTTTAAAAAATTCTGTGCAGGTATACATAAGACAGTTAACTGTAGTTACCTCTGTTATAGGAGAGGGTGAAGGACAGAGTTAAAGGCCTTCTTTGCTTCTTAAATATAAGTATCTCAACTGGATGAGCATCAGGTTTGTATAGCTTTCATTTTGCTAAGCTGCCACAACCTACTGTAATAAATGTAATAAAGATGGCATCATTAATGCTACCATAGTCTTTTTGCTGCATTTGCTCACTTCAGAAAAGATGGCGTTTGATTTTACTGTGATCAAATACACCTTCTTTTAGTTTTATTCTGGACAAGGCAGTAGAATGGTTCACAAGACTGCATATTCCATTACACTGATGAGGGCCTTGGAGGTCCAGATTAGCCAAGTGGAGAAGGTACTCAGAACAACTGACTGAAATTCCAAGAAACTTCAAGAATTGTGGGTGTTGTATTTCTTGTATCCCCGAATGAACTTCAAAATTCCTTTGTTTGATAACAGTGGCTGATAACCAGAGTTAGAAGGTCTTTATGCAAGACTTAATGTTCTCTAATGCCTTTTCCAGATCTAAAAATCATTTGGGCATCATTTAAACACAGCCCCACCCTCAGACACTGGAAGATGTGGTGCAATTAGATTCTCATCTTGTGGCTTTATCAGAGACAGCAGCTGGATAGCCAAGCATTATTTACCAAAGCAGATCATAACCTGCAGGACTGTGCTGTTTGGAAATCTTTTACTTCTCTCCGGATAGAATGTGCACTCCATCAAACAAGGGAGCTTCTCGTGTGTGTTCAGTGCCAGGAGCAGCCTAGGGACTGATAACTGCCGAGCATACTTTGCAAAAGTTAACTTTTTTTCAGCCATCTATCTATGTATTTTGCAAACTTTTTTTTAACACTAAAAATTATTTATAGTTTATCTGAAATGCAAAATCAACTGGATGCCCTACATTTTTTTTTCTTTTTTAAAATATATTTTCTGAGCCGGGCGTGGTGGCGCACGCTTGTAATCCCAGCATTCGGGAGGCTGAGACCGGAGGATCCGGGTTCGCGGCCAGCCTCAGCTACCTAGTGAGGCACTCCGCAACTTAGTGAGACTCGGTTTCAAAATAAAGAATAAAAAATGGGGCTGGGGGTATAGCTCGGAGGTAGAATGCCCCTGAGTTCAATCCCC
>PVLC010019035.1:0-31225 GCA_004027655.1 Graphiurus murinus | reverse complement strand
TACTTGTTAATTCTTCTTTGTAGTTAATCTCTTTGAGTATTTTCTCCAGTGCTGGTTTGGAAGACATAAAATCCTTCAGTTTCTGTTTGTCATGGAAGGTTTTTATGTCCCCGTCAATTTTGAGAGAGAGTTTTGCTGGGTAGGAGAATCTTGGCTGCAAGTTATTTTCTTTCAGAGTTTGGAATATGTTACTCCAGCCTCTCCTGGCTTTTATGACTTGATTTGGGAGGTCTGGAGTGATTCTAATTGGTTTGCCTCTAAATGTCACTTGGCCTTTTACTTTTGTTGCATTTAGAATTCTCTCCTTAGCCTCTTCATTAGTCAACCCTATTATTATGTGGCATGGTGAACCTCTTCTTTGGTCTTGTCTGGAGGGAGTTCTGTATGTTTCCTGTACCTGTGTGTTGACTTCTCTTTCTATGTTTGGAAAATTCTCTGATATTACTTCTTTGAAAAGGTTGTTTATTCCATAAGTTTCTACTTCTAATCCCTCTCCTATGCCTATTATTCTTAGGTTAGTTCTTTTAAAATTGGCCAGATCTCTTCGATGTCCATTTCATGTCCATTTTTTTTTTTTAGAAAAAAAAAATTTTTTTTTCTAAATTATGTACTATGGATTCATTTTTGGAATGGTCATCTTCTAAGAGTGATATTCTATTTTCCATGTGGTCTAATCTATTGTTTATAGTTTTTATTGATGCCTTCACTTCAGTTATTGCATCTGTCACTTTCTTCAATGCTTCTCTTTGGTTCCTTTTCATGTCGTCAGATTCTTTGTTTATTTGTTCCTTTATTTCTTTCCAGTTCTCCCTACATTCTTTCCGAAAATCCCGTATTGTTTCTAGTATTAAAGATCTGAGTTGTTCTTCTGGTAGTCTCTGCCATTCTGAGTTGGTGAGATCTGATATTGAGGGGTTGTGGTGGCTCATTGTTTCTTTGCTATTTTTCCTTCCCATAGTTCCCCTGTTCTTAAATTTATGTCTTTGCTGCTCTTGCAAGTTTTCTTGTCCAATCTCTGCTGTCGGGGGTTAGAGGTGTCTGCTGGTATATACAGGGACAGGTTGTATTCAGTGGTAAGGGTTGGGTGAGAAGTCACAGTGATGAATGCAAGAATAGGGTAAAGTAGAGGGTATGGTCTAGTGGAATAAGAGGTTGAGTGTGTTGAGGTGATATACTGTAAAGATTAGAGATGGTAGATATGTAGGGGGATTCTGGTAGTCAATGTAGAGTTTTAAGTGTGATAGTATGAGATGGTCTTGATATGAAACAGGAAAAAAAGGAAAAAGAAAAGAGAGGAGGAAAAGTGTTGAGGAGAAGAATATAGATGGGAGAGAGGGAGGGAAGCTTGTAAAAGGGATAAGGAGGAAATTCAACAAACTAAGCAAGAAATAACAAAGCAACCAATCATCCAAACAAACATAAATAAGTCAAGGCAATACAAAACAAAAACAGAGTAAAAACAAATAAAACATAACACTAGAAAACAAACAAACAGGCAAAAAAAAAAAAAACCCAAAACAACAACAACAAAAAAAACCCAAACCAAAAAACAACAAGAAACAAAAACAAAAACCCTGCTAGTTCGTAAGTACAGAGCTTAAATTTTCGAGTGCGCCTCTCGCATTTTTATTTGCTTTGTCAGTGCAGGCAGGGGGTTCTGCTGATGCCTCTCCCGCTGCAAGGTTGTGTCTCTGAGCTCTCTACAGGGCCTGTCTGCATCTCTCTCTGCCTTTGCTGGTGGCGGGAGTGCAGTCTAAATGCCGGGCTTTTTCAGTGTGGCTGGAAGGTCTGTATGCCCTATGTACACTAGGTTCTTCCTGCACTTCTGTTCTTATCTAATCACTAGCAGGGCGGGTGACTGAGTCTGTCCTTTGTATAGGGGCCCCTGCACCTCGGGGGTGCAATCCAACCTACAGATCCCTGCTGCTCTGGTCCGGTGGAAGGAGTGAGCTGTGTGACCTCGGCACAGGCTTAAGATGGTTGTCCCAGGTGTTCTTGTTTGCTGTTGAACCTGCAGGGATATGCTGCCTGATTACGGTGTGGAATTCTGTAGTTGCTTACTCCACATCTGGTCGCTGGGGGCACAGGAGGTCGATGGGGGTCTGAGAGGCTGGAGAATTGTGGCTGGGGAAATGGTGGCATGCAGAATGGTGGTCAGTTCACGGCCCCCGCCGGCTCCCTTGTTCTCCCTGGGTTCTGTTCAGCTGCTCTCGTTGCCTTGTTCACTCTTCTGCCGCTTTGCTCCTCTTTCCTTCTGTCAACAAACTGCTTTTGCGGCAGTTTTGATTCAAGCTGTGTGGTGCAGTTGATTGCCACTCCTGCTCTGGAGAGGAGAGGTGAGCTGGGGTCCCGCGGGGGCTTATGGTGGTCATCCCACACGTTCCGGTCGCTGGTGGCTGTGGAAGGTGTGGAGGTCCACCGCCTGGGTAAGAAGTGGAGTTCTGGAGTCATTTACTCCATGCCTGGTCGCTGTGTCCACAGCGGTGTTAGTAGACCCCCCCCTTTTTTTTCCATTAAGAAGCTGCTTTTATAGCAGATTTGATTCGAGCTCATAGCGCTGAGGAGAGGTGTTTCACTCAGACACCATCTTGAATCTCTTCTTTTCTATAAATTCTTAAAGATATCTAGGACACCATGTCTAAAGGACTCTTTCTGGAAGGTGACACATAAAAAACCTGGTGACAATAGTTACTACAACCTGCAGGTAGAGACTTGATGAGAGTGGTAAGGAGGAGAGAGACTTATTTTCCTTCTATTCTTTTTTATGTCTTTTGAATCAATACAGTATTTATATATTCAAACAAATAAAATGGAATAGCCATTTGAGAAGTTGAAGAAATAAAATATATTTCTCCTTAATAATATATTTGACATGATCAAATCTTTCTGTAAAAGGACATTTTGGGATCTTTATTGCTTCAGGATTAAATGAGATGATTTGATTGGTGTAACTAGCACATAACTTGGTGCACAGTAGGCATTCAGAGAGCAATGTGCTCTTGGCCTTGAGGTCTTCATTATGATGATCAACTCCCAGCGAGTTAGCTATACATGAGGATATAGCTAATGGGATGCTGGATACTAGAAAGTTTATTGGATTTTACTGGGATGTTGGACACAGATGGTAAGTGAGGTATGCCAGAAAGTTGATGAATCATGTGGTAAGCTAGTGGAAAAGGTGAGTGGAGCCAGAAACAAGCCAGAGAGGGCAAGGAAACGGAGCAGGCCTGGAGAAAGGCTACTACACTCATTAGATCATGTAACCCACTCTTCAGTTGCTGATGTTTCCAGAATGTTAAGTGCATTTTGCAAGTTGGAGTTATTCTGATCTTCATGCTATTAAATGCTTATTAAGTAACAAATGACTTGAAATCTCATTAGCTAGACTGTGGAACTTTTTTTTTTTCTTCAAATTTATGATTTCTCCTCATTTTATGGTGAGGACCAGTGAGTCCATAAATCAGAACACTTTATGGGAAGCTGTAACACCTAGCCCTAATGCCAAGACTGAGAATCTGATAGCATAGCTATTAAAAATTAAGACCCCTAAAAGACTGCAGCTTATGCTAGCAGGAATGCCCAAGGCTGCCAGATGCTATGTATCCCTTTTGGTTTTAATGTCGTTGCATCAATTCTGTTACTCTGTTATAGAGCAAGTGTGGGGAAGGGCTCTCCAAAGCAGGCAAAGTAGAACAAAAACAAGAAAAAGCTCCCCCACACAGCAATCATCACCAATGCTAAGGCACTACTGGTATTGTCAAGATAACTATGGGACAACTTAAAATCTTGCCTCAAAGCCTAGTCCCAACCAGCATCATCAGTATCACATAGAGTTTGGTCCTAGTGCAGAATCTCAGGCCGTTTCCCAAGAACTACTGAGTCAGAACTTGTCTTGCAAAACTCCCTTCTGATTCCTATCAACACTGAAATTCAAGAAGTACTGATGTACTGTATCAATGAGCTTAGATATAAAGATACTGATGGAAAACCAGCATTCATCTGATCACAGAAATGAGAAATGGTCAGTTTGGGATTGTCTTGAGAATAAATAATGAATAATTTCAGCTAAAAAAATATATATCATGGAAGCAACCCTTTCCCCTCCAAAAAAGGCTTTGGGGTCATGGAGCCATTTAGGGGCCACAGGACCTTAAAGAAGGAAAGAAAAGAAGGAGCAACTCAATGATGGAGACTTTAAGTCCTGGCTACTGATTCAATGTAGAATACAGTGAAAACTGAAGGTTTCTCATTCTGATGACTAGGAGAATGAGTGGGGTATGAGCTAAAGAAGGACATCTAATTGATGAGGTGCTAATGAAACAGAGCCCCTATTCACAACCTAGGACATTTGAAACTTAGAATTTTCTCAAGAGGATTGTTTTCTGAATCAGCGGTTCCCTTTGACACCAAGAGTTGCTTTTATTTCTTCCCTCTCTCTGCCCCTATGTTTCCTTGATTTAAAAGACATCAGCTATTAAACACTCTCTATTTGTGAATTAGGAATAATTCCCCCACTTATATGCATTAACATACTTCTAATCAGTGTGAATGTGTTTGGCTATTGGGGTTGTTATATTTTCAGATAAATATAAGGGAACTTGATAATTTAGTTGATAGATAACAATTCCCATATATGATTTCAGTTAGAAAAGAACTCAAGGATTTATCTTCACTGTGAACATGAGCAAGAACCTATTGCTAAAGTGGCTGAAAGTTCTCAGGGTAAGAACTGAAGGGTAGAATTAAAAAGAATGTTGCTAATGCTCCTCCCATGAGCACTTCCTATTCAAGAACTCAGCTCAAGAGGGCATAGGTCCAACACTTCAACACATAGGAACAAGTAAAAACTTTCTCAATAAGACCCCAAAGGCACAAGCAACTCAAGGGAAGATCAATACATGGGATTGCATTAAACTGAAGAGTTTCTGTGCAGCAAAGGAAACCATCAAGAACCTCAACAGAGAGCCCACAGAATGGGAGAAAATTGTTGCCAACTACTCCTCTGATAGAGAACTAATATCTAGAATATACAGAGAACTCAAGAAACTCACAGCTAAGAAGGCAAATAACCCAATCAAAAGATAGGCAAATTAAATAAACACTTCACAAAAGAAAAAATACAAATGGCCAATAAATGTGTGAGGAAATGTTCTACATCATCAGCAATCAGAGAGATGCAAATCAAAACTGCCTTGAGATTTCACCTAACACCAATTAGAATGGCAATAATCAAAAAAGACAACCAACAACAAATGCTAGTGAGGGTGTCAAGAACTGGGAATCCTAATATATTTTTGGTGAGATTTCAGAATAGTGCAACCACTTTGGAAAACAGTATGGAGGATCTTCAGACGAATGGGAATGAACCTACCATATAATCTAGCAATACCACTTCTGGGTATCTACCCAAACTATCAGACCAATGCATGTGTATCTATGTTTATAGCTGCACAATTCACAATTGCTAAACTATGGAACCAGCCAAGATGTCCATCAATAGATGAATGGATTACAAAACTATGGGATATGTACACAATGGAATTTTACTCAGCCGTAAAGAAGAACAAAATCATGTCATTTGCAGGGAAATGGATGAAACTAGAAAACATTATGTTAAGTGAGATTAGTCAGTCACAAAAAGTAAAAAATCGTTTGCTCTCCCTAATATGCAGAAGCTAGGGAGAAAGTGGGTCATAAGAGGGACTCCAGATAAAGAAGGAGAAACTTAGATGAGCCAAGAAGGTGACTTACCTGAAGGTGATGGGGGGCACCCTAATGCACGTGATGTACTTTCACAATCATATCAAAGTCAGTCACTAAACTGAACTTGAGAAGGAAGGCAGGGGAGGGACGGGGGTGGGAATTGGGAAAGGGTTAAATGGGAGATGTGTGCATGTATGCCTTTACCAGCTTGTACCCAACAAAGATGTATGATTACAGTGCACCAATAATAAAAAATAAAATAAATAAATTACAATGCTAAAAATAAAATAAATTACAAAGCTAAAAAAAAAAAAAAAGAACTCAGTTCAGTTGAAGGAAACAGGAATGAAAAGCCACAGATGGGAATGTTCAGAACTCTCCCAGAGGAAACAACCCAGAGAAGCAGGCGACATCAACAATGAGCTGGTGACTCTTAATTTTATAGGAGGTCCAGGCTAAAATTCATTTCAATGAATAATTTCTCTTGGAAAGTGTCTGTGTAGTAAACCTCTCAGGATCTAGCCAGCTTTAAACTACATTTTTGGTGATTTAGTGAATTCGTTATAACAGATAACAGTTTGGAGTAGAAATTTACTTATGTGAAACCAAAATCTTACCTTCTTTAATAATTTTCAGTTGTCAGTGGTGGAAATTCTATTTAGACATTTAAATATAATTATTTTTATTAAGGTTTTCAATTGACAAAAAATAGAAATTCTTAGTACGGTAACTTTTTAGATGTATAAACTAAATAAAAGATGGAGTTCTCTGTCAATAACATTAGAGAATAATGTGGCAGCTCTTATGTGGAAATGGTTATTTGGGGCCCAGCTTGAATAGACACATAAATCTTTTTTTTTTTTTCTTTCTTTTTTATTTTGCAGTTCTAGTCATTGAACCTCTGAGCTACACCCCCCAGCCCTATTTTTTATTCTTTATTTTGAAACAGGGTCTCACTAAGTTGCAGAGGGCCTCACTAGGTAGATAAGGCTGGCTGGGAACCTGTGATCCTCCTGTCTCAGCCTCCCAAGTACTGGGATTACAAGCATACACCACCACTGCACCACCACATCTGGCTCATAACAACTCTTTGAATCTCTACTCTGTATCTAGGTGTACCTATCTTGGATTTGTGTTGTACTTGTAGATTTCATGTGTTACAATGACTGGATGAATCTGCTACTGTGATTCAATGTTAATGGTAATTAATATGCTGTTTAGTTAGCAAGTTAAAAGTATTTCACATTAGAATGACTATAGCAGTTTTATAAGGAGAATGGAATGAATTGAATACAGTCGCTTGAAATAAAATATCTTTTAAATTCTCTGTGTTTCCTCAAAGTTGATGAGAAACCTAGAGAAGCATGCTGGAACAAGCAGACCAGAAAATTATATTCTTCTAGTTCCTACTTTGTAGAGGAGGCACAATTCAAAGCATTAGCCTCAAATATCTTTATGTCTTCTTTTTGCTTTTCTTTTATTTAGCTTGTTTTGTGTTGCTATGACAAAATACCTGATACCCAGTCATGTATTAAAAAAAGAGATTTATTTAAATCATAGTTTTTAAAATGTCTGGAAGTCCAAGATCAGGTGTTTCCATCAGTTTGGAGCCTGAAAGTCCAAGATTAGGTATTCCCATCAGTTTGGCTTTGGGTGAAGGCCTCCTGGCCAAGTCATAACATGTAGGAAGGTATCATGTAGTAGGAATACAAGGGAAGAGAGGGTTGGGGGAGGTGTCACTTGAGGGGAAACAAGAGGCTAGGAAGGAATCAAATTCACTTTTATAACGACCTACTCCCACAAAATAACATTAATTCATTTATGAGGGAGGAGCCCCATGTCCCAATCAGCTTTTGCTAGACCCCACCTCCTAAAGGTCCCACCACCTCAGCACCACCATTATGGGGACCAAGCTTCCCACACATGAACCTTTAGGGAACAAACCAAATCCAACCCATAGCACTTCTGTTCTTCAAGCATCAACCAAACTTGGGAAGATCATTTAAAATGGGACTTTGGGGAACCTGATGACTAGGTCAGGGACAAGTTGGGGCTGGAAAGATTCTCTGAGTGAATCAGTCTAGTGCTTTGCTTCCTGCTGGTCAATGCTTTAGACATCGGGGGAATGTGATAATGTGTGTGAGGGCACCACTGAACTGCAGGTGGCAATCTCTGTGAAAGACACACAGCATATTTTCATAAGTATGATGCTAATCCATCACAGATATCAGAAAGTTTTATTATTGTTGTTTTATTCTCATAGAAAGTAGCTATTTAATTTACTTAGTGAGTTAAATTCTTAAACTAAATTCTATTCCCATATTCACTCTAAATTTATTCTGTAGAACTGTTGAACCATGGACAGAGAGGGAGAAAAGCTAATCACAATGATTTTGGATATTGAAATCTACTTAATTTGACAAAAGGAATTTTTTTTTGTACTGGGAATTGAACCCAGGGGCATTGTACCTCCAAGCTACACCCTTAAGCCCTATTTGAAACAGGATCTCTCTAAATTCCTGATGGTTTTGCTAAGTTGCTGAGGCTGGCCTGGAAACTATGATCCTCCTATCTCAGTCTCCTAAGTACTGAGATTATAGATGCATGTAATAATCCCTGGCTTATACAAGGAATTTTTTAAGATGAAGAAAACTAACTCCCTAAAATTACTAGAAAAAGAGACCAAATAATAGTATTAACCAAGGAAGGGAAGCCCTTTCGAGGCAATACAATTCCAAAGGCAGAAATTCTAAAAAAAAGATTCATAAATTTGGCTATATATAACTTCAAAATATTTGCATACTAAAGACCACCATAGAAGAAACAAAATGAAATGACATACTGGGAAATAATATTTGTAATTCATATAACAGAATGTGTGCTATTTGTTATACTATTTATGTTGTTATTCATGTTACTACCAAAATGCCACAAAAATGAGGTTCAATGAATAACACCAAGTTATAAAGAAAACATAAGAGACAATAGAAAAGAGAAATCAAATCTTGGGAAGATAGAGAACATGTTTAAAGGAAAAACAAAACAAGCCCAGCAGAGCTAGAAAATCACAACATTAAGTTCCCGCTAAGGAAATGCCAATGAGAAGCAAGTCAACCACTATGAGGCAGCGTGAGAAAGCTCAGGAATGGGAAGTACTGGTTTGGAAAGCGGAGTATTTAATAACAGGGAAAATGTAATATCTCATAATATGATCAATATCTTCTTAATTAGTAGAAAAGTAATGTGTTTTTAAAGGTCTATATCAGACCATAAAGGCTTAAGGTATAATATTCAGCATTTGTTCATTCATTCACTAAATATATGCCACAATCCTAAACTACTCTTCTAGGTCTTCCAGGTAAAATAAGAAATAAAACCAAGTCCCACTGCAAGAAGGGCGAGAATAGCCACTCAGGGGAAGGACTAGGGAGGCTGGAATTCTGAGGTCAGAAGTCAGCATGATTGGGTTCTGATGAGGGCCTTCTTCCTCCTTGGAGACGGCACCTTCTTCCTCCATCCTTATATGGGGAGTGGGGGAGAGGGAAGCCACTCTCGATGTCTCTTCTTATAAGAGGTCTAATCCCATCATGGGGCCCCACCTTCAGTACCTCATCTATACCCAGAGACCTTGTCTCCAAATACCATCACACCAGGGTTAGGAATTAACACACACCGGCCTTTTTTGGATGATAGAATTATAGGAAACGCTAGAACATTTTTCTTTGTGTTCTTGTTTTCCAAGTCTTATTACTACATATATACCATACTTGCATTTATAGAATATTACATTTTTAAAAGAAAGGGATGCTTCAGATTATGAAGTACAAATGGTTGATACGTTTAATAGCAAAGTTTGGGGTGGTACACAGCCCATCACTAATTGAGAAAACAGCTTTAAATAAATAAGAGGAGCTATCACTTTTCAGTTATTTTTTCTGAAAATAATTTTCAAAAATTTAATCTCCTTTTCAGCAATATCCTATTCATTAATTTGTATTATAAATTATTTTTCCTTTTTTGAATGCACACCTTACTTCTTCATATTTTATCCATGGCTCTCCAAAGTTGGAATTGGATCCTTCTATTAGTCTCAATTATCATTAAGAAGAAGCCATGAGAGGGGGAGATGGGGGCGTACAAAATTATAGCTCCCTTTCCTATTCTTCTGCTGGTGAAATCAGCAGTGGCAACAACAACAAACTTAAAGGATCACCCTAGTGGAATAAAGTACAATGGAGGGAAAGTTGGTATAGTATATGGAAAGATAGGTACAAAGAGTCAATTGGTTTTCTTGGAGACAATATTGGAGGTTCTGTCAACCAGTATATTGTAGGTATTGCTGCAGTAACAAATAACTTCTTAATCCTAGTAGCTTATTATTTACTCACTCAACTGTCCATCTCATTGGGGTGGGATGGGCTTGGTTCATAATCACGCAGGAAATAAAACCATAGGAAAAGCCACCATCTCATGCAGGACAGAAAAAGAGAGACACTCTACAGGGTCCACACCAGTAATTAAATGCTCTGATAAAGAAATGGTATACATTATTTATACTTGTAACCCATTGCCTAGAACTCTTTGTACAATCCCACCCACCCAACTCAAGAACAAGGAGGCTGAAGGGCATCCTACCATGTTTGCTGAATAGCACTAATATCTACAACAGAAGTGGTCTAGGCTGACCCAGTGTACATAAACACAAGCCCATTGAACACATGCTCAACACCTCCCTTTGCAGCACCCTTGACTCTCTGTCTGGCTGCCTTGCCTCCACTGCCCACAAATAGAAGCATATGCAGAGTGGAGCCCCCTGACCCAGAGAGGAGGGAATCTGGGCCCTGCCCTCAGCCAGCCATCCACAGGGTCATGGACTGTAATTTCCTTATTGACAAAGTAAGGAAAGCCCTTACCTCTCTTTCTGTTCCAACTTGATTTAGTCCTTAATGATGTGCCCTAGTTTACTAGTTTGCCAATATTCTGGGGCGAGGAGGGGAAGGGAATACAAGACTATGCACTGCAGCAGATCTAAGTTCTGGTTTTCCCTCCTTTAGCCAAGACAAGGCCCTATGTGCAGAGAGCTCCCGCCCACACCTCAGCCCCCTGCCCTGGTCCAAGCCATGGCAGCTCCACCTCCCAGTCTCTTGAATATGAAAGAACTAGCCATCCATGAGACTCAGAGTGAAAAGTCAGCCCATGTGGCATAATAGAGTTTTTGTCAAGAGCTGCTAGACTTAAAATCAGAGAGAGAGAGAGAGAGAGAGAGAGAGAGAGAGAGAGAGAGAGAGAGAGAGAGAGAGATATGCAGGAGGAGAATGCTCTGTCCACCTGGAGCTGCCGGTTCTGTTGCTGCGTTACACTGATTGGACCACTGAATGGAACAGAATTTGACTAATTTTTATATTTTACATATATTTTTTTTCTGTACTACATTGACCCCTGGATCTTTTATTTTACCAGTTTGGGATGTACCTAGAAATATTAACAAGTAGTCCTAATCATTGAAGACTTGATCTAGACTTGGTTAGATTTGGTGGTTTGATGTGGAAATGCCTTCTTTTCTTCACTTGTTTGTTGTCTGTGTTGGAAGCATTTCTCCAGCACCCTCTATCTTCTAAGCATAATGTTAGGCCCTAAGGATACAAAGATCAAGGCAGTGTGATTGCTGCCTCTGGGACCCATCACTTTCTTAAAGGAGACGTGGAGGGAAGAGTCAGCAAACTACACAGCTACTTTCTGCACCTGTCCTTAGGCCTGAGGTGGAATTGATGTGAGGCCCCCGCCCACCCTCCACACCATTCTGTTCTCTCATCTGCCTCATTCTGCCATTCTGCAAAGCAGCTCTCCCTTCTCTTTCTGCTCCTCCCACTCCTACCCAGCCCTCCTCCGCTGCTCCAACCTCTGCAACAGCCTTCATGGGAATCTTTCTGGGAATCAGCCAGCAGTGACCTCAGGACTTTCCCCTCCTTCTTTGTATGTAGCACAGACTTCCATTTAACAAGAAAACCATGTTTTTTACTTACATTTCCCTTGAAAATACACAAGGGTTTAAATTAAGGGTAAAAATTGCATTTTCAATTGCAAACGTTTTTGCCAAAACTCAAAATTGTTTGGAAAAAACAGGTCAAGAGATTTTCTGAAAGCCAGAGTCAGGTTTTCCCATCTGCAGTCAGATGTGTGGATCATGTGTGGATCATGTGTAATCCCCTTTCATGTGTGGATATGATCGTGCCAAGAGTGTGCTGGCTGTACCTTTCATTTCTGCAGGCAACAGTAGTATGCCTTGGGGGTGGGTTGTGTAGCTGGGAATCTAGAAGGCAATTAGGGCTATGACTTTGAACACATCTCCTGACTTCCTGGCTCTCAGTAAATAACGATGGCAGCAGCTTATCCTGTCTCAGGCTTCTTGGGATTCTTGGATGACATGTATATGTGTGTGTTCAATTCATCTTTATCAGTTGAGTGCAGTAGAGAGGAGGAGAGTAGGGAAGATGAACTGATCTTCTTAAATTTATAGAAAAAATTTAACCTTGAGCTATGTTTTGCAAAACAGTGTTTTGAGCACATCTGCTAAGTGTGCCCAGAATGTGGGGCAACCGCAGCAGGTAGTGAAATAGAGAGCTCTCCCTCTGCACCATAGAGCACAGGGAAGGGGGCTGGAATTAGCACTGTGCTGAAGACTCTGACCCTATGTGTTCCGTAATGCAAGAATAAGAAGTACACACACGTGTACTTTCATGTGTGTGTGCATGTGTAAGAGCATGGTGGTTTGTGAATGGATGAAGATGGAGATGTAGAGAGAGAATTTTGTGCTATTCACAAGCATGAGGTCTAGGCTCTCTCTCTGTAAGTATATATGTATATACGTGAATGAAAGCTGAAGAAGTAACAAAAACTTTGGGGCTGGGGATGTAGCTCAGTGATAGAGCACTTGTCTAGCATGTGAGAGGTCCTGGGTTAGCTGGTCATGGTGGCTCACGTCTGTAATCCAGTATTTGGGAGGTTGACACAGGAGGACAACAGGTTTGAGGTTAGTGCTTGGTAACTTAGCAAGACTTTGTTTCAAAATTTTTTAAAAAATTAAATTTAATTTAAAAAGGCTAGGGGTGTAGCTCAGAAGTAGACAGGCCCCTGGGTTCAATCACCAGTACAGACACGTATGTACACACATGAGGTCCTGGGTTGCATCCCCAGTACCTCAAAAACAAAATAGCAAAAGCTTTAACTAAATGCTAACTTCTTTAGTCAGTTTGAAAGCAAATGAGCCCTGATTTCATGCCTGGGTGAAGTCGCAGAATTTTCTTACCCATTGAGTTATTCATCTGAGAGATGGGGATCATTGACATGCAGCTGTTCTTGGCTCCACGCTGTGAAGGGCTGTGTCCATCACTTCTGCTCGACTCTCACAAGAAGCTACATCCCTGAGGACTGGGCTCCTAACACCCCCTGGGCTACCATCTCTGTTGGTCTTATTTCCCTGTGCTGGTCATCTTTCACTTCCCTGAAGAAGATTCCAAGTTATCCTCTAGGGATCTCTGATTCCACCCTCACCCCCACCACACCCTCAACAGGCACAGAGGCACACGCTCACCTGGGCTCCCTTACTCTGAACACTCAGTGTCAATGCAGGCAACCTGGCCATCCATGTTCTACCCTTTTGCAGGACGAGGCATCTTCTCCCCGTTTCGGGCCCCCTGGATTCTGGCCCAGGGCATGTAAATCGCCTAGAATCTTGTTAAAATGACGATTCTCCTTCAGTAGCTCTGCAGAGGGGCCTGAGCTTCTACATTTCTAACACTTTCCCAGGTCAGAGACAAATGCAGCCGATATTGGGACTGAATTTAGAGAGTAAGACCACATAGTGCACCTGAGGTGGAGCTGGTTATGCCTGGCAGGAGCATCCTGTTGGCCTCTAGGTCCAGCCTAGCAAAGAAACCCCTCTGGAGTCCAGAAGAAGCCAGTCCTCAGATTGGAAACAGTCACATCAGATTGGGCTTCATTGGAGGAGGGAACCACAGCTTTTCCAATTACAAATAAGAAACTAATTATTTTAAAGACAAATAAGAAATGCAATAGACTGAAATTGCAGTTCCCTAGGTGTATTCTAGGAAATATCGGTCCTGTGGGATGTTAATCAGAGTTGTGTGCAAAAGGATTCCTATGCTCAAATGAGTTTTAGAATCTAGACTCTAAACACTGGGTTAAACAAAGTTTAATAGGTTTCTTTTCAGAGACTTTAATAAGCTAATGTGCATTATAGCTCTGAGAAGGACATAAAACATGCAACAGTCCCCCGAAGTATTTTCCAAGAAATCCTGCCCTCTTATTTTTTTTTTCAGGGAGGCTAATAGGACTAAGGCTCCAGGAAACTCTCCTTGAGAAAGCATAACATAAGTATGTGCCCACTTTGTCAACTGACTTTATTGACTTTGTCAACCTTCTTAGCTCTGCCTTCTCCTGCCCCGAAGACTACAGCATAGATGAGTGCTTGTTTTCTGATTAATTTGTGACAACTTAGTCATTTTTTAGAGCATGTTAATGAGTCCATAAACACCTGGACATTGATTTTTTTTTTTTTTTTGCAAATGTTATACATTTCTCTCAAATGCAATTCTTGAATATAAACATCATTTTAACTCTTCATCTCCATATCATATCAAGTCCGACAAATATTCCTTCCCCAATGTCCCACCCTCTAACTAGGTAAGTAGAAAGGCTAAGATGGGATCAGAACAAAGAAGGAAGAATATTTAAAATGATAAAAAGCATTCGGGAGGCTGAGACCGGAGGATCCGGGTTCGAGGCCAGCCTCAGCTACCTAGTGAGGCACTCAGCAACTTAGTGAGTCTCAGTTTCAAAATAAAGAATAAAAAATAGGACTGGGGGTATAGGTCAGAGGTAGAATGCCCCTGAGTTCAATCCCCAGTACCGAAAAAAAAAAAAAAAAAAAAAAAGATAAAAAGCTGGGTGTGGTGGCTCATGCCTATAATCCCAGTACTTGGGAGGTCGAGGCAGGAGGATCTTAGGTTAGTTCAAGGCCAGCCTTAAAAAGGGTTGAGGATATAGCTTGGAGGTAGAATGCCCTTAGGTTCAATCCCCAGTAGTACTACTACCAATACCAATAATAATAATAAATAAAATAGTGGAAGGAATTCACTGTCCATGATCTATAATTAGAAAAACCCAGCAGACTGACTTAATTAAACATGTATGAGTGAGCCTAAGAATTTCTTTTTGAGATGCAAGAGTTTGAAGAGATAACCAAGAAGAACGCATGACAACTAGATCCAGAGAACAACATTTCCTCTAGGTTCTGCTGAGGGGACTGCATCCCAATGCGCTTCCCTTCCAATAAAAGTCAAGTCTCCTCTCTTTTAATTTAGAATGAGGAAAACAAGTAAAAATTTCTATGTTTTGCAGGTTTGAGCCCAGCCTCAGCAACTTAATGAGGCCCTCAGCAACTTAGTGAGACCCTGTTTCAGAATAAAAACTAAAATAGGATTAGGGGTATAGCTCAGAGGTAGAATGCCCCTGGATGGTTCAATCCCTAGTAACACACACACACACACACACACACACACACACACACACACACACACTAGCATTTTGTCGCAAGCAGGCAGGGAGAGGCATTTTACATGGTCACCATCTCAAAACAATGACTTTATTCTCTTAACCACAATTCTGTTGGTTGTCTTTATGAGGATTCAGTTGAAGAGTTGGAATGGATGTGTGTGTGCGTGTGTGTGTGTGTGTGTGTGTGTGTGTGTGTGTTTCTGAGGTATTTTCATAAGATTGATAATGAGTGAATTTATGAATTGAATAATAACAAATATGATACTTTAAAATGGTAAAAGTGGGAATCATCCCTCTATTATGATAGTATGCACTCCACCCCAGAATTTGTTGGAGCTATTAAGGTCGGGCCTATAGTGTTGAAGTTGCTATGGCTACAATAGTAAGTGAGCTTTCTTCTAAAAACTTCACTGGCTCAAGAACAAGTCGAAGCCAGCCTACAATTCAGTGGCTTCTGAGCACTTTCGTATTCTAAAATGTTGTGAGTATAATTGTTAAGAAGTGTAAATATTGGAAGGGAAGCTATTTGTGCTTGTGTGTTTGTCTGTACCTCCTACTTAGGGTCTCCCCTTACATTTTCTCTAATTATCCACACACCTAAATACAAGGTCCTCCTGATTACAAAGCCATGTGAACTTTTTAAAACAGAAAATTAAGAAAAAATATATATGTTTTGCAAATTTGAGCATGTATGCTTTTAGGCATCTTAGTGAAATAGTTAATCTATTTATGTTATTAATTTACATATATGTGCATTGATTGCATAAACTGAAAAAAATCATATGTACTCATTAATTTGGAAAATTGCTACTCTGACATTTCATAAAACTCACTTCCATATGTCATGTGCATCTTGGTTGTCAACAACTTTGAGATCACTAGAAATACCTTTTTATTTTTAAACAATTTTCTAAAACACACTATCTTCTCTGCCACCCAAGTTTTTACTACACAGCAATTTTAAAATCTGGATATAATGTTATTACAAGAAATTGTAGCCGGGCGTGGTGGCGCACATTTGTAATCCCAGCATTTGGGAGGCTGAGACCAGAGAATCCGGGTTCTCGGCCAGCCTCAGCTACCTAGTGAGGCACTCCGCAACTTAGTGAGACCCGGTTTCGAAATAAAGAATACAAAATAGGGCTGGGGGTGTAGCTCAGAGGTAGAATGCCCCTGAGTTCAATCCCTAGTACTGCAAAAAAAAAAAAAAAAAAAAAAAAGAAATTGTATCCCAGACCACAATACCCATTTCTATAATACTGGAAGAGGTTTTATTTTATTTTATTTTATTTTATTTTATTTTATTTTATTTTATTTTATTTTATTTTATTTTATTTTATTTTATTTTATTTTATTTTATTGGTACTGGGGATTGAACTCAAGAGCATTCTACCTCTGAGCTATACCCCCAGCCCTATTTTTTATTCTTTATTTTGAAACAGGGTCTCACTAAGTTGCAGAGGGCCTCACTAGGTAACTGAGGCTGGCGTGAACCCGGATCCTCCAGTCTCAGCCTCCCAAATGCTGGGATTACAAGCATGAGCCACCACTCCCCGCTCAGGTTTTTTTTTTATAGTTCATCATTTATATTATGGGAAAGATCAAATTTTCGCTCTGAAAGTTTGATAATTGAGTCTGCTGAAATAAACAAATAATAGGCAGATTAATAGGAGAAATGGCAAACCAATGTTATCAATTCAATAGATTCAGAAAAGCATTTCACAAAATTCAACACCCATCTATGATTAAAAATTAAAAAATCTCATCAAACTAGAAATAATGAGTTTATTCAACCTAATAAAGATTACCTATGAAAATTCTAGTTAACAAATAATATTTATTAGTAAAATAGAGATTTACTTCCTCCTTAGTATTGAAGACAAGGAAAGAATGCCCATTCTCATACTTTTTAATTTTTTATTGTAATAATTCGTGCTTTGTATGTATACATCTTTGTTAGGTACAAATTGATAACGACATATGTGCTCACATTTCTTATCTGACCCCTTCCCCAATTCCCACCCTGCTCCCTCACCCTCCCTCCCTCTCAAGTTCAGTTCAGTGAGTGATCTTGATATAATTGTGTAAGTACATCATGTGCCTTAGGATGTCCTTCCCGCACCCCCTGTCCATCCCCTTCGGTTAAATCAACTTCTTTGTTTATAGAGTGTCTCTACTTTTTCATCTGGGGGTCCTCTTATGCCCCATCTTCTCCCTAACAACTGCATATTAGGGAGAACATATGCTTCTGTACTCTTTGTGACTGGCTAATCTCACTTAACATAATGTTTCTATTCTCATACTTCTATTCAACATTGTACTAGAAGTCCCAGCCTGCAAAATAAGGCAATAAAAAATTAAAATAAGGCATGGAAATTGGAAAAGCAACAGTGAAATTATCTTTATTTGCAGATGATGTGGTTGTTTATACAGAAAATCCTAAGGAATCTAAAAAATTATTATTAGAACTAATTAATTTAGCAAGATTGCCAGATAAAAGAATAACATACAAGCATCAAAGTGTATTTTTCAAAACTAGAGACAAATATTTGGAAAATGTAATAAAAATTATAAAAAATTATTTTATTTGCAATAGCATAAAAAATACTTGGGGGCTAACTAAAGAGTTATAAGACCATACACTAAAACTATAAATATTTCTAAGAGAAATTAATAAACTTTAAATAAAAGGAGAAACATACCATATTAATTTATTAGGGAAATAGTATTAACTTGTTAATTCCTTCTAATTGGTCTATAGATTCAATGCCACCCCAATCATAATTACAGTAGTATTGGTTGTAGGAAATGACAAACTTATTTCAAAATTATGTGGAAATAAAAAGTACCTAGAATGTATAAAAAATTTTTAAAGAGCAAAATTAAAGGACTTACACTACTGGACTTCAAAATTACCAAATACTACTGTGGGGCTGGCATAAGGATTAACAAATACATTATTGGAACAAAATTGAAACAATTTGTGGCCATTTTCTTATTTAAAATGATTTCTAAATAATCAATGGAGTAATGGAAGTCTTTCAAGAAATGGTGCTGAAACAATTGGAAATCTATGAAGGAAGTGGATTCCACTCCTACCTCACATTATACATAGAAATTAATTTGAGGTAGTCATAGTCTTAAATATAAAATCTAAAACTGCAAAGCTTTCTGAAACAGACATAGCAATGGAAGGGTAGGCAAAGATTTCACAGGTAAGATAAGCAAACGCATTTTTAAAAAAGATAAAGCAAGCACCATTAAAGAAAAAATTGATCAATTAGACTTCATCAAAATTAAAACTTATTTTTATTGTAAGATACCATTTTAAAAAAGAATAAGGCAAGCCAAAGACTGGCTGAAGATAATTTCAAATGTGTATCTGAAAAAGGACTGATTTCTGCCTACTTCCTACAACACAATAATGGAAAGACAACCCAATTAAAACTGGGTGCAGAATTCGAATGGACACTGTGTAAAAGAAGATATACAAAGGGTCAATTGGGACATGAAAAAGTTCTTAATCTCATTCTTCATTAAGGAAATTCAAATTAAAACCACGATTCCATTATAATTCATTAAGATGACTAAAATTTTAAAAAGATGGAAGACAGCAAATGTTGGCAAGAATGTGGATCAGTGAGTACTCTCTGCTTTGTTGATAACAGGGTGAGAAAGTACAACCACTGAGCAAAAAGGTCTCATAGGCTCCGCTAAATCAAAACACAGACCTACACAACAACCCAGCAATTCTACTTGTGACACTTTCCCAAAGGAAATGAAATACAAATTCACAAAGTACCCTGTACACAAAAATTAATCACGACCTCATTCATAACAGCCTAACCTAGGCACCAATCCATAGGTGTGCAAATAAACAAAAAACTATAGTCTATTCATATAAAGGGATGTTACTGAGAAACTAGGAAAGACAAGACTACAGATCAAAGCAAAAATGTGGATGAATCTGAAACTTATGCTGAGGGAAAGTAGCCCTACACAAGAGTTCACATTATATACTTCCATTTATGTAAAGCTCTAGAATAGGCAAACTGTTCTGTGGTGACAAAAAAATTTTCCTCTGGAGAAAAGGGAAGGGGGCACAGGGAACTTGTGGGGGTAATAGTAAGATTTTGTATCTTGATGGTGGTTTTGGTCATACAGGTGTACCCATTTGTCAAAACTTGTTGAATGGTGTTTTGGGGTTGATGTATTCCATGCTATGCAAACTTTGCTATAAGAGAAAAAACTAGCTTTAAATAAACATTAAATGCCTATAAATATGTAATAGCTACAGTTAATGAAATACATACTGAAATCTTTAGGGGGCATTATTTTCATGAACATATCTGACTTCAGAGTATCCCAGAAAATGATTGATAGGTGGATAGAGAATGGATAGATGAATATAGATTAAACTGAAGTAATAGAACACATTAATGGTAGAATCTTGATGGTGAGTGTTCAATGTAAGGTTATTTCAACTTTTCTATATGTCTTAAATTTCTTATAATAAAATGGAAAAAAATCTCAACAGCAACTACTCAGTTGTTTAGAACCTAGACCCACAAAGATTTTTGGGAGGTGGAGTATTTTATCACTGACATTGTTTAGAGTTTCCAGCACATGGTGATAATAAAAAGCAGATCAGCTTTCCGTGGAGTTTATTATTGTTTTCGAATTCTTAATAGCAATGCACACCCTTATTGCCTGCACTCAGGGTGGGCCCTCCTACTGCACTCTCTTGGTACATGCTTAGTGTCATGGAATTGGAAAAGCATGGTGACAAGAATCAAAGCCAGATCTGCCTGATTCCAGAGTTCTTTCTATGCCAATAAACTCTTTCCACACTATCCTGCTAGCTATGCTATAAATTATACAAAGATGAGAAAGACATAATTCTTCTCTACAAAGAGATCATAGTAGTGGAGAAGGGTTCATACTTACACTTTTGACACAAGATGATTATTATAGGTTTTTCAAACCACATGCTGGAGGAAAATGGAAATGCTTTTTGGAAGGAGTGGTGGCTGAGTGGTATCTGAGGTACACTGTACTCCCTACCTAAGAGCAATCAGTGGCTTCTTATTGTTCATAAGCTCAAGTTCAAAATCCTTAACAGGGCCTGCAAGACCCTACATGATCTGGTCCTTTTATAGTTCTTTCCTCATCTTGGGCGTTGTTTGAGTATGTTTTCTTCTGCTATAACAGAATACCACACACTATGTAATTTATAAAGAACAGGTTTGTTTCTTACAGTCCTGGAGGCTGGGAGGTCCAAGATTGAGGGGCTGCATCTGGCAAGGGCTTTATTGCCACAACATCTTCTGCTGGAAGGTGAAAGGGCAAGATGAGCATGTGCAAGAGAAACAGAGCAGAAGGGGGCTGATCCTTTTATAAGGCAGGCGCTCACTACAGCACAATAAGGTCATTAAGCCATTCATGAAGAGAGAGCTCTCATAATACTGTTGCCAGAGCAAGTACATTTCAATTTGAGTTTTGGAAGAGACAGATATTCAAACCATAGCAGGCATCTTCCAGTGAGCACCCCTCCAAACACACACACACACACACACACACACACACACACACGCACATGCACACATACACACACTACCTGCTTTACACACTCTGGCCTGCTTTCTTTCCTTCTCACTATGCTCCTTCCTGCATCCCTTGTGGCTTTACCCAGACACTGCTTTCTTCCTGGAATGTTCTTCCTTATTTTCCTTCACCACATAAAACTTCACCTAGCCTGATCCTCTTCACTCTCCTGGGCTCAGATAAAAGATCGCTTTCTCAAAGTGTTCTTCTCTGACTTCTTAAGGTGTTTCCTCCCTTTCCTCCTTCTTTGGAACACAGGATATAATTGTAATTAAGCCATTTCTTGTGTACCTTTGGTTGTGGTCTATATTATAAAAACCTATGTGATCTGGAGCTATATTTGACTTGCTTTTGACAGGAACCCAGTAAGCATTCAATAAATATTTATTGAGTAAATAGAATCAAATAATATGGTAGATGAATCCATGAATGAATGGAGAGCAGGACTTTAACACCTATTTATGGAATGGAGATGGAAGGGATTTCCATCCTGAAAGAGGAAATGCAAAGTCATGGGTGTTGGGTACTTCCTGAGATGGAATCTTTTTTAAGTGTAAATTTAAAAGTCAACTCTCAAGAGGCTCTTGTGTTGTCTTTGTAGAGATCAACCATGAATTAAATATTCCTTCTTTTTTTTTTTTTTTTAATGGGACCAGGGATTGAACTCAGGGCATTCTACTTCCAAGCCCCACTTTCAGCCCTATTTTATTTCTTATTTGAAACAGAGTCTCACTAAGTTTCTGAGAGACTTGCTAAGTTTCTGAGGCTGGCTGCAAACTTGTGATCCTCTTGTCTCAGCCTCCCCCCAGTCCTGGGATTACAGGTGTGTGCCACCACACCTGGTGCCTGGCTATGAATTATATTTTTGAACAAGCAGAAGGATTAGTAGAACTCAGAAGAATTTGCAAAAATTTTCAACATCTATGTCTGTAATTACAATTTCTAGGGAATATTCCTCTTTTACTTCAGTTTAGAACCCCTAAGAGACCAAAACTGAAATATGGCCAGATCCCTGGGGAGTTTTACTTTCTGATTGGCATAGTCCAATTCTACCTAGTCTCTTTTGGCCAAATGCTTAGATATACAGTGACACTAGACTTGCTCTTCAGAGAATGTGAATCTAGATGCCTAAATTTTTTATAACACTATAACGATGGGATAGTGTGAAGAGAGAGATGTGAAGAAAGGTGAACTCTTGTACAGCTCATTGATTTCTGCTCTATTTTCTTAGTCCTCACAGGAATATGAAGGTACGCTAAGTAATTTAAATGCTCCTCCCAAAGATAGAAGATATATGAAGATTTTAATTCCAAAAAGGTGCTTGTAGTTTTTTCCTGCACATTTTAGGTTTCCATTTATTGATCCCTTGATACATTCCATTCTAACAATAGGAGAATAAGAAAAAGATGGAAGCTAAAAAAATATGCACAACAATCCTGAACCATAGTAATGTAAGAGTGCACAGTTCTTTCAACATCTGGAGCCCTGTGGACAACTTTCCTAATAAAGGAAATTGAGTCATTTTAATTTTGTATCCACACAAAGATTTACAAACCATGCACGTATTTCTCTCAATCTTTTCTGAGGTTACTTTGTGACTAAAATGAATTTCAATTTCCTGGTGTGTGTAAAGTTAGGATATTAGACCGAAGGAGTTCTGCCTACTCACATGACAGAATAGACATTGCTGGTCACTCACAGAAACCTTCGCAGAACACTATACTAGGCTGTCACTACCAATCAATTTAAAATTGCATGTGACTTGAAATCTATTTGCTGTCCTAGAACATGGAAGTCCCTAGGACTTATTATAGCTAATCTTTGAAATCTATGGTTCTAAAACATGCCCATACAAAGTAAAATCTCCAATACAGAATCCATTGATTCATAAGCTTTCAACTTAGGAACTTTCATAAATATAAACAAATGAACCAGAGCAAAAATATAGAAATTCTATTGAGAACACTTAAAGAATCACTGTACTTGGATCTTGTAAGTAAATGAACATCTACAACATTTTTGGACTTTACCTACATGAAAGTGAAAATCCTTCCTTACACCACATTTTTCCTTTCCTTTATGTTCCCCATATCCCCAGTTCTTCCATAAGTCATGGAAATACTTAGAATAGTCTTCTCCATTTTGGTTCTTCTCCTCTCCATACTATGGACAACAGTGTCCTTATCATCCCCTGGTCTGTCATCAAACTCTCTCAAGGAACACCTCATAAAGTCAGCCAAACTGACGTAGAGATGATGGCTAAATTACAAATGATCTCCCATAAATATATTTGCATTTTATTAAGAACAATGTTCCAAACCAAAGAAATGCATTTCTAATTGTAGAATTACTTTGCTTTCTTATAATAAGGGTTAGAAAGTTATTTGGGAAGCCAGGCCTGGTGGTGTATGCCTATAATTCCAGTACTTGGTTAGGCAGAGATAGGAGGAACACAAGTTTAAGACCAGTTTTAGAAACTTAGTGAGATTCTCAGCAACCAAAAGAGATGCTGTTACAAAACAAAAAATAATAAAGGCTAGGGGTATAGCTCAAAGGTAGAATTCTCCTGGTTTCAACCCCTAGTACATCTCCAAAACAAAGAAAGAAAATTATTTGGGGGGAGCAGTAAGGGGAAAAGGTCTTCTCAGTTCCCCTAAACTATTCCCTAAAGATGGATGGCTAATCCTCCTCCTCAAATGCCAGCTTTACTTTCATCTACATTTGTTCTTTAAAACATTTGAAGAAGCCAGGTGTGGTGGCGCACGCTTGTAATCCCAACATCTGGGAGGCTGGGACTGGAGGATCCAGGTTCACAGCCAGCCTCAGCTACCTAGTGAGGCACTCTGCAACTTAGTGAGACCCTGTTTCAAAATAAAGAATAAAAAATAGGGCTGGGGGTATAGCTCGGAGGTAGAATGTCCCTGAGTTCAATCCTCAGTACCACAAAAAAAAAATAAAAATAAATAAAACATTTGAAGAATCTATTCTGAAGACATAGCTTATCAACTCATTTATGTCAGATAGCCATAGGCATATGGAAAATGCATAGATGATTAAGCTTTAGCCAGAACTTAAAACCAAAATCTCTTAAGATGTGCCTCAGTAATATGCAAACTATTTAGTTCCTCTCTAGACCAGAAGATTTCTTATATACAAATAAATTTGAGGACAACTGTATCAAAGTGAAAGATCAGCAAAACTAATTTCATCAATATTCACACTTTTTCTGTTTTACTTGCTGGGAACAACAAGATTATAAACTGCCTATGAACAAAGATTAGATTTCATACTTAAGAATTTCATGTAACTACTCTTAGCTTACATTTTTAATTATTTTGTATTTGAGCAGTGCTTTCCCAATTAATATTATAAAGATATATGTCTCATTTGAGACCATGAGAAATCAATTAAGATGTTAATTGATTATAATAATCAGATATTTAATTAATATTTAATAATGGATATTTAAACTATGTATGAATTAAACAAAAATGCAAAAGCACAATAACTTATTGTCTTTTGTCCATTTTATTCACTTTTCTGCTAGTGTTTGCATGGGAGAGATAAATGTACAGTACATGCAAATCATCAAACATAGTATCCTCTTTACATAGTATGCATTACTGTGATTTTATTACATCTTATTTTCTTTTGTACTGAAAATCACGATCTCACATGAGATGTTTACTTTCCACACAATTCCAAGAGTACATCTACTCAGTTAAAAGACCTTAAGCAATATTTACTTTGCCCTAAGATATTCAAAGACATTTACTTAATATTACTTAAAATTGCTTATGATTGCAGGAAAGTTTAGGTACAAAGAATTTTTAAGGCTTTCAAACAAGAGTAGTAGCATACAGATTCACGTGTGTATTTTAGGTCCTCTGAAAAAAGTGCAATGAGCTGATAAAAGAGCAACATTAGAAATTATTTGCCTCAGATCTCTAGCTGAATTCTACAGAACCTTTACAGATGAACCAAAACCAATACTTCACAAGTTATTCTGTGAAATCAAAAGAGATGGAATTCTTCCAAACTCCTTCTATGAAGCCAGTATCACAATACCAAAACCAAATAAAGATACCTCAAGAAAAGAAAATTACAGACTGACATAATTTTGATGAACATGGATGCAAAAATTCTAAACAAAATACTAACCATGCACATTCAAAACCACATCAAGAAAATTGTACACTATGACCAAGTTAGTTTCATCCAAGGAAAGCAAGGCTGGTTCAACATATGCAAATCAATACATGTTATCCACCACATAAATAGAACTAAGAACAAAAATCATAGGATCATCTCAATAGATGCTGAAAAGGCATTTGACAAAATCCAATACCTATTCATGTTGAAAACACTGCAGAAAATCAAAATAGAAGGAACATACCTCAACATCATTAAGGAAATATACAATAAACCCAAAGCCAACATCATATTGAACAGGGAAAAACTTTGGGAATTCCCTTTAAAATGAGGAACAACATAAGGATGTCCACTCTCACCACTTCTTTTCACTATAGTCCTCAAGACTCTTGCCAGAGCAATAACAAGAGAAAGATATCAAAGGAATTCAAATAGGAAAATGCCACAGCAAAGAATTTTTATATACACGTTGCAAACTTAATTGGTTGTGATTAACCTTTAGAAAAACAAGTCTGTGGAGAAACAGTTCCAGCCTAGAGTGTAGGCTCTATCTGAAAGCAAATAAGGTGAATACTTGGCAAACTAAGTACAAAAGAGAAAGCAAGCTTTCTCTACAGCAGCATGATGTTCTGCCGGAATTTGCTCAAGATAAGAGAGCAGCTTCTTGGTCTGGTAAACTGTGTCCTTGCCTTCTAAAATATTTAGGACAAGGAGACTCAGGACAGGAAGGTTTATAGATTAAGACTTTATCTTATTCATTCCAGTTATATACAGAATATCTTTTGACTTTATGACAGAGAGCCTGTCTATTGTATTTCTGCCTACAAGGATCAAGCTAAGATTTTCAGTAAGAGAGCAGCAGCAGCAGCAGCAGCAGCAGTGGCAAAAAGCTTGCCTGCATCCTCTGCCAAAGAGAATAAAACAAATGCACTTATTCACTGCATGTGTGTGAGTGTATTCTCATGATCTCATCTCATTCCACACTGATGGAGGGACCCCTGACCCTGTTGCCAAGAGGGCTGCACCCTGGCAGGAAAAGAAGAATTAAAATTGCCTTTATTTGCAGATGACATGATACTATATCTAGAAGACCCCCAAAAAACTCAACCAAAAGATTACTAGGGCTGCTTAACAAATTCAGCAAAATAGCAGGTTACAATAAAAAGTCAGTAGCTTTTCTACATGCCAACCATGAATCCACTAAGAAAGAAATCCAGAAAACAATCCCATTCACAATAATCTCAAAACCAATAAAATACCTAGGAATAAACCTAACCAAGGAGGTAGAAGACCTCTACAATGAAAATTATAAAACACTAAAGAAAGAAATTGAAGAAGATCTTGGAAGATGGAAAGATCTCCCTTGCTCTTGGATAGGCAGAATAAATATTATCAAAATGGCCATTCTACCAAAAGTGATTTAGAGTGAGTGCAATCCTATCAAAATACCAATGTCATTCTTCACAGACCTAGAATAATCAGTCATAAATTTCATATGGAGAAGCAAAAGACCCAGAAGAGCCAAAGCAATTCCCATCTATAAGAACCATGGAGGAGGCATCACAATTCCTGACTTCAAATTATACTTCAGAGCCATAGTAATAAAAACAGTATGGTACTGGCACAAAAAACAGATACATAGACCAATGGAACAGAATAAAAGATACAGAAATAAGCCCACAAACTTACAGCCAATTGATTTTCAACAAAGGTGCCGGACATATACATTGAAGAAAAAACAGCCTTTTCAACAAATGGTGTTGGGAAAACTGGTTATCCATTTGTAGAAAAATGGAACTAAATTCTTACCTCTCACCTTGCACAGTAGTCAAGTCAACATTGATCAAAGACCTGGAAGTTAGACCAGAGACTGTGAAACTACTAAAAGAGGCTTAAGTTCAACACTCCAACATATAGGCATGGGTAGAAACTTCCTCAACAAAACCCCCAAAGCTCAGGAAATTAAAACAAGAATTAGAATTAATAAGTGAGATGCCATTAAACTAAAAAGTTTCTGCACATCAAAGGAAATGGGAGATCTTCAACAGCTATCCCTCTGATAGAGGACTAATATCTAGAATATACAAAGAACTTAAAAGACTCTACACTAAAAACAAATAAAATAATCCAATCAAGAAATGGGCAATTGAATTGAATAGACACTTCACAAAAGAAGAGATACAAATGGCCAATAGATGCATGAAAAATGTTCAACTTCATTAGCAATCAGGGAGATGCATATCAAAACTACACTGATATTCCATCTAAACCCAATCAGAATGACAATCATCAAGAAATCAAAAAACAGTAAATGCTGGTGAAGATGTGGGGAAATAGGAACTCTTCTACACTGTTGGTGGAATTGCAAACTAGTTTAGCCACTATGGAGATCAGTGTGGAGATTCCTCAGGACACTGGGAATGGATTCCCCAAATGATCCAGCTATACCACTCCTGGGTGTCTTTCTTCCAAAGGGACCCAAATCAGAGAACTACAGTAGAATATGCACACTCATGTTCATAGCAGCACAATTCACAATAGCCAAATCATGGAACCAACCTATGTGTCCATCAATAGATGAATGGGTTAAAAAATTATGGGAAATACACACAATGGAATTCTACTTGGCAATAAAGAAGAATAAAATCATGTAATTTGCAAGAAAATGGGAGAACCTAGAGAACATTATAAGTAAGATTAGCCAGTTACAGAAAGTAAAGGGGCATATGGTTTCTATAAAATGTGCAAGCTAGAGAGTAACTGGGATAGCAGAGGTAATGGAGGAGAAACCTCACTGGAGCCAGGGAGGTGGTCTAAGGCAGGGGGAGACTGAGGTTCATTAATGGAAATACTACCATCAACTATGTGTACATATGTAAATATACCAACGTCAGTGCCAGTATTCTTTATTGACAAGGGGGAAACAAGGAAGCGAGGGGGAGGGACTCACCAAGTGCTGTGTGCATGTACGTCACTGTCAATATGATTTACATTGTTAATGCACCAATAAAAGCATAATTAAAATAAAATACTGTGTTTATATTTTTAAAAAGAAATTACTCGCTTATTTTGTGTAAGAGCATTTGGTAGAATGTTTATTGTCCTTCATTGTGAATGATCTTTGAAATCAAAGACTTTGGTCCTTGTCTTTCTTTCTTTCTCTCTTTTTTCTTTCTTTCTTTCCCTCTTCCTTCCTTCCTTTCTTTTTTCTTTTCTTTTTTTAATGTTTAAAGAAACTCCAAGAAACTCCAAAATGACTTAAATAATTAATTCAGATCCTTTAGTGATCAGTCAACACCTTCCACTTGCCCGAGGAATATCTTTCTTGGAGAAAGGAATTCCACTTTAAGGCTAACACAGGAAGCCACACTCAGGCTTCAAGGTTTATGGTTTGTATTTAGTGTGGTTTGCAGCCCTGTTTTCCTCATGTAAGTGATGACTGAAGAGAAACTTTCCATCCCAAAGCACCGAGATGAAGCAGTTGCGAACACTGATGAGGTGGTTGGAAGATTAATTAGGTCCTTAGTGTGTATAGATCAGAGGCCAGTAAATTACCTATAAAGAGTCAGACCAGAAATATGTTGGGCTTTGTGGGTCATACAGTCTGTTGCAACTCATCAGCTATGAAGTGAGAAAGCAGTTATAGACAATACAGGAAAGGATGAACAAGGCCATGTCCCAGTAAAAGTGTTAACGGACAACAAGTGATCCCTGGAGCTAAAGCTTCCTACCTGCAGTGTGGACTATGAAACCTTCTTTCTCATGGGATGAGGAAGAACTCCAGTATAGAGGAAATCTGTGTTTGGGAGGTTCAGGGTAGTTCAGGATGCACCGTGCAGATTGGAGTTGCTCTCCATAAAAGATAGCAAAAAGTTTCTACTTAAAAGAGCTACAGGGTGACTGGTAGTTGGTTTTTATAGTGAACAATTCTTTCTCCCCTTTAAATATTCTTGGGGCTGAATCATTAATGCAATCAGAGATAGAAAGAGCGAGTAAGAAGGAAGAAAGGGAGAAAGGGAGGGAAGGAAGGGAGAGAAGGAAGGAAGGAAGGGAGGGAAAGAAGGGAAGGAAGAAAGAAAAACTAGATTAACTAAGAATGTACAGATTCTTACAGATCCTGTCTGTACAGGCCTGTGGGACCAGAAAGGGGTTGCTAGCAGCACAGCTAAGACAGGAAAGAAGGCTAAAGGGTAGCCTAGGAAGGGTCTTTACTAATGGTGGTCAATACTGTGTGAAGGACTGTGAGCACCTGGAGTTAGTAGTAAAGAGTGTAGGCTCTGGAAACAAACAGATCTAAAATTTAAATACTGACTGTATTATATGCTAGCTGGCATATTGCTTAACATCCCAATCTTAGTTTTCTCATCCATCAAATGTGGATAAGGATACTCTTCCTTGCAGGATGTCTAAAAGGAATAAAAGGTATGTTGAGTCTTTAACACAATAAAAGTGCCCAGTAAATGAAAACCACTGTAATAAATTATATTTGAAGAGGAAATTCATATTGAGATCAACTAAAAATTAAAATATGATCAATGTCCTAGAAGAGTTAAGAACAAAGCACGAAACTTATACAAACTCTTACACTGTATTTGCTTTTTAAAATTCTGTATTCAAGTTCCTCTCATTGTTTCATTTAGCATATGTTTCTCAACCACCTACAGTATTCCTGGAACTTGATCAAAGTTTCTTTGCTACTGAGGCTAGAAAGTTGAAAGGGCCTGGAGGCTGGACTTGTTACGAAGCTATTGTCTTCAAGATGTAAACCCATCCCTTCATCCCTACATCCCTACATGGTGATGCTGGGGGTACCACCCAGAAAACTACTGCTCCTTATTAGGCTCCTTTGCCAGCTGCTCCTTATTAGGCTCTGCCAATGGGTACGCTAATGGGAGACTGGAAGGCTGGAGGAAAGAGAAGAGATGTTTGCTTTTATTCCCATTGGTTTCATGGAACGTCAGTATCACCACAACAGTTTTCCATCCTGCCATTTGTTTGCAGTAAACATTCCTAGACCTAGATTGCTGCACTCTGAGCTACCAGCAGATCTGAGTCAACCCCACAACCTCCTCATCCAACATTCTAAATTTTAATAATACCAGTTTTTCCCATCCAGCCATAGGGAGGGTAGCTACTTTGTGCAGTTACCATCTCTATGTTATCTAAGTTCCCCCTATTTGTTTTTTCAGTTCTCCAATACCTGCTTAGTGGTTCCTTAAATATAATCTATTAAAGTTATGGGTGTAGTTTCTATCTTCTGACTGGCCCCTATCTGTGTATATGATTAAAGATTAACTCACAAATCCATGGGATTGCATTAAACTGAAGAGCTTCTGCAAAGCAAAGGAAACTATCAAGAACCTCAACAGAGAACCTACAGAGTGGGAGAAAATTTTTGCCAGTTACACTTCAGATAGAGGTCTAATATCTAGGATATACAAAGAACTCAAGAAAATCGCAACTAAGAAAGTAAATAACCCAGTCAAAAAATGGGCAAAGGACCTAAATAGACACTTCACAAAAGAAGAAATACAAATGGCCAATAAATGTATGAGGAAATGTTCCACATCATTGGCAATCAGGGAGATGCAAATCAAAACTACCCTGAGATTTCACCTAACTCCAGTCAGAATGGCAATTATAAAAAACACGAACAACAACACCTGCTGGCGAGGGTGTGGAGAAGTGGGAACCCTAATACATTGTTGGTGGGAGTGCAAACTTGTGCAACCACTGTGGAAAACAGTATGGAGGATCCTCAGACGAATGGAAGTGAATCTACCATATGACCCAGCAATTCCACTACTTGGTGTATACCCAAAAGAATGGAAACCAAACTATCAGACCGATGCATGTGTATCTATGTTTATAGCAGCTCAATTCACAATAGCTAAACTATGGAAGCAGCCAAGATGTCCATCCACAGATGAATGGATTACAAAACTATGGGATACGTATACAATGGAATTTTACTCAGCCATAAAGAAGAAGAAAATCATGTTCTTTGCAGGGAAATGGATGCAACTGGAAAACATTATGTTAAGTGAGATTAGCCAGTCACAAAGAGTAAAGAAGCATATGTTCTCCCTAATATGCGGATGCTAGGGAGAAGATGGGGCATAAGAGGGTCTCCAGATGAAAAGGAGAGATCCTCGATAAGCAAAGAAGTTGATTTAACTGAAGGGAATGG
>PVLC010019034.1:0-31236 GCA_004027655.1 Graphiurus murinus | reverse complement strand
CAGAAATGTATGCTAGTATTAATGTTTGAAATCTAAACTCATTAGAAACATAGTAACAAAAAAGTAGTTTGTTTTTTATGAGGACAGAAAGCATTGTTCATCTTTCTTCCTTGTAATTAATGCATATACCATTAATCAGGGCCTGATAGATGCTCTTTATGGATGCTCAAATAGATTTGTTATTTAAAATTTGTGTGTGTATGTGTGTGTGTGGTATTGGGGATTGAATCCAGGGACATTTTATCTCTGAGCTACACCCCCATCCCTATTTTTTATTCTTTATTTTGAAACGGACTCACTAAGTAGTTTAGGCTGGCCACGAACCTGTGATCCCCCTATCTTTGCCTCCCAAGTACTGGGATTACAGGTGTGTGCCACCACACTCAGCTTGTTATTTAAAATTATCATGTGATATAGGAAAGATAAAAGCACCTTCATAACTGCCATTAATTAGAAGAATAAGACCAAAGCTTCATATAGAATGAATAAAAGATTTTTGCATAAAATGAATATAATTTTAAGTATGAATATGTATCAGATACTGTTTCTCAATTTCACACACACACCCTTCTATATTCTTTTGACAGCAGGACTGGAACTCTAAACTACATTTCTTTTCCTGCTCCTTGTTAAAAATCTGCCAATAAAGGGTTCTAGAGGAAGACTGGAATGCAGAGGAAGATGAAAGCATGTTCTTGCTCCTTACCTTCTCTACCTCATATAAATCAGAAAAGAAAACACAAATCAAACCTATCTGTGGAAGAAAAGTTCATTGGAAGCATGAAAACTAATTTCATGTAAAATTAGAAAGTGCTATATGAAGAAAGTATCTGTGAATGTGACTAGAGAGATCTAGATTACTTGTAGACAAGTTATTCTCTTGCATGGTTTGACTGTTTTATTGTTTTCTCTGCTTAAAATGCTTGTCTTTGCTTCTCTAGTGGACTTTACGTGTAGGTAATATGTGTTTATATGGCTAAGATGAAAAGTCCCAAGAAAATTCATCCCACAGACTTAAGACTACTTCTCCAGAAATAGACCCTAAGATGTTTTAAGGATTCAAGTGCATGTTATTTGTCAAGGCAGTGCTGCCAGAAGAAAGAAATCTAAGGGAGAGAGAGAGAGAGCAAGGGCAGCAAGAGGAGGGAGCCATATACTGGCACATCTAGCCAAGCATGGCTCCAGGCTGAATAAATTATGGAACCCCTGAAGCAAGGAGTCCAGGGCTCTCATACTCCCAACCCCCTCAATTGTTGGACAATTTAGAGAAGGTAATTCTCAGCCACCTTCGCTCTCTGCTGCCCAGCAAAGAGTCTCTAGCAGTCCAGGCACAGTCCTCCAGAAAGAACTACAGGTAATGGTTGTTGCAAGCAAAAGAAACACCAAGGGTTGGGAGCATGGATGCTAGAAGGGATCTGGGCAGAGCAACAACGTTATTCACCATACCCATCCACTGAGTTTTATGGACTCCTCATTAGGCCTAGATAACTATCATTTTACACTCAAAGAGAGAGGGCATTACTGGGACCCAGAAGATAATACCCCAAGGTGTGGTGTTTTGGCTTGCTGGGTACTTCGAATGTAAGAAGAATGGAAGAACATCAGAAGCAGTATTTTTCTGACCATCTGTTCTGTCTACCACCCCTTTTTCTCCCAAGAAGCAAATCAAAGAACTCATAACTTCTCTTCCCCAGTGTGAATGACAGAAACTAGAACTCCTTACTCCCAAAGCAAGCCATAAAACCTAGGAAGTTCACTCTGTCCCTTCTTTCCCTTGAAGATCCTCATTCCAGAGAAGATCTGCCTATACTTAGGGGCAGGGGGCAGTGGGGGGGCTGAGAATTCTACATAGGACAAGAAGAATCTAGACAGGGCTTACTAGGCCCCATCCCTCAATCTATTACTATTACATCATACCATTTTGTCCAGTCACATTTCTACACAGCTGTCCATTCCTTATCCAAACAGCATGAAAATAAACTTCTCTAAGTTTGGGGATCTTCAATCTGAGTATTACAGGTAAATTTGTTATGCTTTTCTCTTGTTAACCTGCCTTTTTTAATAAAGGTATTGAACATGACCCTTAGGGTGGGTAATGAAAAGTACCACAGCTTTCCACCCCACCAGCATTAAACCTGGGTCTTCATGTTATTTGTGTCTGCATGATTTTCACTCATGTTTCTACTCTCACTTTGTGGCCCTGAGAATAAGCTTTTTTATTTCACTATAGAGCTAAACTCATGCCACTACCTTCTTATTAAGACTGGAAGCTGCCTCAGTAATACTGATATTGTCATGCTGGAATTGGAAATTTTCCAGAATAAATTCTCTCAGACTTAATACTCCCCTGTCCATTTATTTATTCAACAAAGAGGTTTGTTTGTGCAAGACACTGCTAGTCCCAGGGACAGGATGAATTGTCTTTACTGACCATACATAAATAATAATAAATTCTTTGGAGGAAATAGCATAATTGTAAGAAAATAACAAGGGTGAGAATCCCTTGAGATAGGAATGGTTCTCTGAGTATTTCCAAGGAGTTGATATTTAAGACCAAAACCTGAAGAATAAGAAGGGACAGAAGGAGGAGTTTTCCACCTCCCAAAGGGAATAATAGAAAAGCTCCAAGCCTGGAAAAGCTTCTCCTACTCCATGAAAGAAAAGGACAATAAGCCTGGAGAAAACTGTAGGGTAGAATAAAGGGGCTCAAAGTGGAGTGGGAGAGGTAGGCAAGATCCAGTCAGTGCTGGACCCTCATCTTAGCCTGAGATAGGCTAGATTTTTTAACACAAATGTAAGTCTAATGTTCACATTTGAGTCCTTTATATATCCTTGATATCTTGTAATAAGAAATATCAAAGAAAATAGAGATCATTTTCAAATTCTAGTGGCTTTGGTATTGCCAATAATACTAATTAGTGGACAATTTTGTTTATCATGAGTAGAAAGAGGCCATATTTTCTACCTATGTTAGAATGCAGTTACTTAAACAGCATCCCATGTATAGAAAAAAAGAGTGAACATGAAGAAAATAAAGCAACTATTAATGTAATGTAAAAAGAGCTAAATAAAATTACAATCCATAGAGGGATTTTTAAAGCTAGAAAAAATCCTTTGAGATTTTCAAGTAAAATGTTTTTGCTGCTTTTTCTTTTTTTTTTTTTTTAATACTGTAGCTAATGACAAGGAACTTTAAATTTTAAGTATTTTTAAAATATCAAGTTTTGTGCTTCTAGAGAGTGCAGATGTCAGATAAAAATAAAAAAGTTTAAGTAGTTTTGTTTGCAAAAACAAAATGCCCAGTCTCCAGTGTACCAAAAAGTCAAAATAAGGTTAAAGTAAGTGGAAAAATAAGTAAGTTTAGAAAGGGATGAAAACCAGTAGTTTTTGCCCTGTCTGCTAGGACAGCAGATCTTCTGGAACAGACCTGAGCTTCTATAATTAGCACCTCATCAGGGGAGAAATCTGAGCTAACTCTCAACTACATTAGTCAAGACACAGAATAAATTCTTGGACATTAGGGAGAATAATTCTATATTGGCCATGATCTTGAAACCCAAAGAGTTAATAATTAACCATGTTTTAATGTATTTGTTGGAGTGATAATGAATACTAGCTACCTTTCAACTCAACTATCAAAATAAAAATTTTCAGAATTATCTTGAATATAGAGATGGGTTGAAGGTAACATTAAAATGGTCACATTGTACTTTGAAATGAAGCAATGATCTCATTCTGAAAGCACATATAAGGCCCCCTCCCAATCAAGACACAATTCTTAGAAGTTTCTCTTTGCCTCTACCTGCTCTCACTAGATTATCTGCACACTAAAATTAGCTAGGATTCCACAAAACCTTCCTTCCCCAGGTCTCAGGTAGTGGAGAAAGACTGTAACACCAGGAAAATCACTTACTAAAAACACCACAATTAAAAACAGACACAAGCTACTCTGAACTACACAGAAACTGTGGTCATTGATGTCTTCTTTAGAGCCACTGAACTGCAACTCTAGTCAACCTATGTGAAGGAGATAAGATATACAATACTCACACTCTAAACGAGGCTACTTTCAAAAATACTGGACAACTAATTCACCTGCCTGTGTAACACCCACATACCTTCCCTCAAAAAGCCATATAAAAGACTCTCCCTTAGGATAAGGGGTAAGATGGCCATTGACGGCCAGAGACAACCATCTTCCAAAATGGCAATTTACTGATAATACAGCTTTCTGTCTCCATCATTCTGCCTCTTGTGCAGCAGCAAACTGAACCTGATAATTCTGTCTTTATTGCATATATGTAAGGAAGGAAAAATGCTTCCTTCTCTTCTAAGTTCTATGGTAAGAACTCCTAAAAATGAAATCGACAAACAATTAACAGAAGAGAAAAACAATTTTAAATACACACACACACACACACACACACACACACACACACACACGAGTACCACCAAAAAATGACACTCAAGGAAGTTGCCAGATGTCTAACACTTATATATCATCCTGAGTAACAGAGAGGAAGAGGGGTTTGGGGCTTCTGGGGGATCGTGGAGGCAAATCACAAGATGGGATTGAGGTAGGATAGAAGAAATAAAAGAAATATATAGGAAGGAGATATAAAGGAAGAACAAGAAAATTCCTCAATACCCTTAGTCCTCAGCCAGGCCTGTTAATCCCAATAGTCTTTACTCATCACCCTGAGCCCTGTTGACTATCCTCTGGGAGGAATCTGTTGATGAGACAACAGAGGTCATATGAAAGAGTAATCTCCTTAGGCATAGTTAGCCATCCCATTTGTAAATAATCTTGATGAAAGAGCAATCTCCTTGTTGCTATCCTTGAACAGTTTAAACAAAATGAATACCTACTGATAAGACAGTGAAGGCCCTGTTAGGACCAGAAGATGACTAAAACTTGTTTTATTGCCGGGCGTGGTGGCGCATGCTTGTAATCCCAGCATTCGGGAGACTGAGACCAGAGGATCCGGGTTCGCCGCCAGCCTCAGCTACCTAGTGAGGCACTCCGCAACTTAGTGAGACTCGGTTTCAAAATAAAGAATAAAAAATAGGGCTGGGGGTGTAGCTCGGAGGTAGAAAGCTCCTGAGTTTAATCCCCAGCACCGCAAAAAAAAAAAAAAAAAACTTATTTTATCATTCTCGAATACCTTCTCCTGCCCTGCACTTCCAAACACCTCTCTCACTTTTAAGGTGGCTGGCAATCTCCCTTGAGAGTATATTTCTTACTTTCCTAAATAAATTTCTGTCTCTGTCTCTGGCTGCCTCATGCTGAAATTCTTTACTTTCTCTTACGCCAAGGACATCCTCCTCCTGAAGCTGAATTCCCTTCTTTTCCCTATTGGGAACTGCTCCAGACCATTCATGGGATCAACACTTGTCCCCTTCTCCCAAGATAAGATGGGGAAGAAATGTATAATCAATAAATGTTGCCTTGACTTGCAGATAAGGGACAAATGAAAAAGTTATCTCCAGCAGTAGCATTCTTCCTAGTACAGACACCTTTACTAGTGGAAATTTTCTTTATAAGTGAAATTTCCTTTACTAAAGGTGGGGTGGGGGGTCAAGCTGTCTATTTTAAGAAACTGAGGTAAAGACCTGGTTCTCAATTTCCTTTAGCCCAAAATAATCAATATGTCAAAGAAACATTTTGAAGTGGCTTGTTCTGAACCCCTTCACTTGTATATACATACAAATTCTTATTTAATCTTTTACCGGGAAAATACAAACAAGTATCTTAAAATTACACTGCTTTTAAGCAAGACATTTTTTAAAAAGTGATTCGTTAAAATTCTTCATCTCTACAGTTTATTTTCTCTTATTTTTTATTTATTAAAAATGCATTTTGCATTTCAACTACTAAATCCTTGAGGATTAAGACAGATTTAAATGAAAGAGAAGCTTATGTAAATGTACTACTTTTGAGTTGGAAATGAAAACAATTTTCTCTTCTGCTCAGATACCAATGTCCTGTTGAGAAGATTCCCCAAAATGCTGAAGCAAGTGCTTAGAATGAAAACTCAGCCAGCATGGAGTAAAGTAGAGAACCAGAAAGGCTTTATTTATCTGGAAGGCTTTATTTCCTGGGGGTTAAACTGCATCTTTGAACTTAATAGCTTAAGGGGAGGAGAGTGCAGCTTGCAACTTAGGTAAATGAACTTCATTGTGTTCCTTCAACACAGACAGTACAGTTGAGTGTAATCACAATTTAAGAATTTAATTGTCCAGATGTTGGGCCTTTTTTTCTTTTTCTTTTTCTTTTTCTGAATCTACTTATCACAAGTGTCAAATGGTTAGTAATTATATTCTATATTCATTCCTTAGATGCTCATCATTGCCATACTGGAACAATTTCTCATTCAATACCTTTGAGCACTAGTTGATACAATTCCTCATGCCCTTGGTTCACTTTTTGAAACATGGGTATTGTAGCCACCCCCCCCCCTTTTAGTGCATTGTAATCATATATCTTTGTTAGGTACAAGCTGGTAAAGGCACACATGCACACATTTCTCATATTGTAGCCTTTAAGATGTGTTAACTCTTGACAGAAAAGAGATCATCATTTTGTTTTAAATTGGTTGTAAATTGTATGGTACAAGAAGGGTCTATTTCATCCTGATCCAAGTTAAGATGTAAAGTTAAACACAACTACTATTAGGTCTCCCAGAATGATTTTCTTTATTCTTTGAACCTCTTTCATTTCTCTACTGCTGTTCCCTTCCCCATGACAGTCAGCCATTCATTTGGGGAACAAGACAAAATAATGAAGGGTAGAGAAGAGTTTTAAGCTTGTATCAGTATGCTGGGTCATGGGCAACTCAGATAATACTAGTGGATTACTCAAATAGCACCCTTTAAAAAAGACCCTAACAGAGGGAATTTCAAGGATTGGAATACCCATTCTCTCACCTCCATCTATCCTCATCCCTCCTACCCTTCACAACTTGATTCAACTGTCACCATCTCTACAAAGCTCAACCTGAAGTAATTCCTCCTCCTTGAAACTCCCATGGAAATTTTTGATACAAATAACTCACTGACCTCTAGTCATTAGGAGATGACTTGCAGTATGACCTCCCTTTGAACCTCCCCTGCGAGTATTATGTACTTTCCCTTTGATATATGTCATATTTCACTAGATCATAATTACTTGACGAGCAAGACTTAACATTTTATATTCTCTAACAGTGCCTGGCACCATATTTTGTATCTGGGGGACTTCCAACAATTATTATTGATTTTATTTAAAAAGCACCATAAATTGGTTCACATGAAAATCCAGGGATTAGTTAAATAACAATATTTTTTTTTTTTACTATTTTCAAAAAGGAGCCGGGCGTGGTGGCGCATGCTTGTAATCCCAGCATTCAGGAGGCTGAGACCGGAGGATCCGGGTTCGAAGCCAGCCTCAGCTACCTAGTGAGGCACTCCACAACTTAGTGAGACTCGGTTTAAAATAAAGAATAAAAAATAGGGTTGGGGGTATAGCTCGGAGGTAGAATGCCCCTGAGTTCAATCCCCAGTACCGCAAAAAAAGACAAAAAAAAAAAAAAAAGGATAATTACTTTACTTTGATCTCGATTAGCTGGTTTTGTTTTCTAAAATTTTAACCTCAAATACTGAAATTTGGTGGGGGGGGGGGGCTGGAATCCAGGGCACTCTACCTCTAGACTACATCCAAGCCCTATATTTTTTGAAACAAACTCTCACTAAGTTGCAGAGGGCCCCCCTAAGTTGTTGAGGCTGGCCTCGAATCTATGATCCCCCTGTCTCAGCCTCCCAAGTACTGGGGTTACAGGCATGCACCACCATGCCTAGCTTCTGTTTTCTAATGATAGGATTACTTAGCAGAAACCTTTCATTCGAAACACATAGCTCATTTTTTTTTCATAATTTTTCTCAATATTGTCATGATCTGGAGTTATGCTGTTTAAAGAGATGACAACTTTTGCATTCCAGTCCGTGACTAAACTAGAAAGTCACAGAGAAAGTTTTTTTGTTTTTCTTTTTTTTACTTTTAAAATACTGAAAAAAGGCCAGGCATGGTAGCACACACTTATAATTCTAGTACATGGGAGACTGAGACAGGAAGATCCCAGATTGATGGCCAGCTTCAACTACTTAGTTAGGCTCTCCACAACTACTTAGGCCCTCCACAACTTTGTGAGACCCTGTTTCAAAATAAAGAATACAAATAGGGCTAGAGGTGTAGCTCGGAGGTAGAATGCCCCTGGGTTCAATCCTGAGTAACACAAAAAAATAAAAATACTGAAAACTATAACTGTGATGTTATCATATTATATATATCAGCTTCTTGCTCTACAAAATAAGATGATAAGCCTGACATGATGGTACACACTTGTAATCCCAGTATTTGAGAGGTTAAGACAGGAGGATTGCATGTTCTAGACCAGCCTCAGCAACTAAGCAAGACCCTATTCCAAAATAAGAAAATAAAATCAGGATGAGGGTCTAGCTCAGAGGTAGAACACCCCTGAGTTCAATCCCGAGAACCACCATATAAATAGATAAATAAATAAATAAATATGATGATAGCTGTTACTTTTTTTTTTTTGGTACTAGGGATTGAACCCAGAGGCATTCTACCTCTGAGCTACACCCCCAGTCCTATTTTTTATTCTTTATTTTGAAACAGGGTCTCACTAAGTTGTGGAGGCCACACTAAGTAGCTGAGGCTGACCTCGAACCCAGATCCTCCGGTCTCAGCCTCCCAAGTACTGGGATCACAAGCTTGTGCCACCACACCCAGCTCCTCTTCTCCCGGCTTACTTTTGTATTTTATAATGATAAAGAGTACTATTTTTTGTATTTTTTTTTTGTATTTTATAATGATAAAGAGTACTCCCTATCAATAGAAAAATACTGTTTTCATTTTTTAATTTTCAAAACAAAATTAATATTATATAATTACACTTACTAAGCAAGAGATGATAATAATATGCATGTTACACTATACTTTTCAAATGATATATTAGCTTTCTGTTACTAAAACAAATACCTGAGATAATCAACTTGTGATGAGAAAGGTTTATTTTGACTTATAGTATTAGAGCTTTTAGTCCATGACTCTCGGGCCACATTGCTCTAGGCCTGTGGCAGCACATCATGGAAGGAGCCCACAGTATGCCCTCACCTCCTGGCTGGGAAGAGACTGGAGTTCCACATTCCTCTCAAGGGCATGCCCCCAATGATCTGAACACCTCCCACTTAGCCAGACCTCCCAAAGGCTCCACCACCTTCCAAGAGTGCTACCTGGGGATCAAGCCTTAAACATATGGGCCTGAGGGACACTTACAGTCCAAACTATAGCACAACCCTCGCAATCTTATATTGTATACTTTCCCTTTAAGATCAGGAACAATGTGAGGTTGTCTATTCTCTCCATTCATATTCAATTTAGCGCTTGAAGTTCCACCCAGTGCAAAAGGCAAGAAAAGGGAAAAAAAATGCATATGCTTTGGAAAGAAAGAAATAAACCTTGCCTATTTTCAGATGACTATATGTTCATACCAAAGAATCTGTAAAAAAAAAAAAAAATCCTAGAATTAGTTTTCTATTGAAAACGAATTGTTAACTAGTTGCAGTTAACAAGGTCAACAAACACACAAAAATACAAGTTAGTTGTATTTATATATACTAGAAACACGCACATAGACACCAAAATTAAAAGTTCAATACTATTTACAATTTATTTTTAAAAGGTAAAAAAGATATTTAAGTGTAAATCTAACTCACATATAAATTCAACAAAACATGTCTAGAACTTGTATTCTGAAAAATACACAAAGCTGATGAAAAAATCAAAGAAGATATAAATAAATGGAGAAACATAGTGTGTCATGGATTGGGAGATATGAAATAATAAAGATGTCAATTCTCTCCAAATTGGTACTCAGATTCAACACAATTCCTATCAAAATCCCAGAATGATTTTTAAAGATATTGATGATTATTCTAAAATGTATAAAGGCAAAAGAACTAGAATAACTAACAAGAATAACATGGAAGCGGGCGTGGTGGCGCACGCTTGTAATCCCAGCATTCGGGAGGCTGAGACTGGAAGATCCGGGTTCGCGGCCAGCCTCAGCTACCTAGTGAGGCACTCCACAACTTAGTTAGACTCAGTTTCAAAATAAAAGAATAAAAAATAGGGTTGGGGGTACAGCTCAGAGGTACAATGCCCCTGGGTTCCATCCCCAGTATCACAAAAAAAAAGAATAACATGGAAGGACTTCTACATGATTTAAAGACTTATTACAGGAATCAAGACTGAGTAATATTGGCAGAGGATAAACACATATATAAATGGAACAGAATTGAAAAAATAGACCCAGACAAATATGAGAAGTTGATTTTTGACAAAAGTTGAAAAGAAAGTCAATGAAAGAAAGATAGCCTTTTCAACAAATGATGCTAAAACGATTAGCCATCTAGAGGCAATGATGTTAACCTTAGCCTAAAACTCTTAACTTAAACAAAATTTTCCTAACAATGGATCTCAGAATTAAATGTAAAACATAAAACTTACAACTTTGAGGAAAAAATCTTTAGGATTTACAGATACACAAAGACTTGACATTAGACTTGACATTAAAATAATGGGAAAATTGATAAATTGGTCTTGGCCAAAATTGAAAAACTTTTAGCCAGATGTGGTGGTTTATGCTTGTAATCCCCATATTTGGGAGACTGAGACAGGAGGATTGCATGTTGGAAACCAGCCTCAGCAACTTAGCAAGGCCCTCCTCAACTTAGTGAGATATTGTTTCAAAAATAAATAGAGCTGGGGGTGCAGCTCAGAGGTAGAATGCCCCTGGGTTTAATCTCTAGTATCACAAAAATAAAAAAAAAAGAAAACCTTTTTCTTTATAGAAAATTTTCTTAAGAGGATGAAAAGACAAGGCACAGACTAGGAGAAGATATTTGCAAACCATATATCCAACAAAGTACTCATATCTAGAATATAGAAAGAGTTCTCAAAACATGACAGCAAAAAACAAAACAAACAAAAATCCCGGAACTATCCAATAAGAAAATGGGGAAAAGACCTGAATAGACATTTTTTTTTATTCAGCAGGATTCTTTATACATTTCTTGTGTACAACAGGGTTACGCATACATTTACAACATATCAATCATTGTCAGAACACAAATAGCACCACTTCTTCGTTTTCCACGTATAGCCCACAGTCCTAACATAGCCTGGTCAAGCAAACTTTCTAGAGTCATAAAACCATAAACCTTTAGAGTCATATATTTACTTTCTAAGAAGTAGGAGGGTCTTTCATCTACACATCCTAGGAGCAATCTCCAGACTTTCCAGCCTTTGAGATGCCAAAGTAGCCATAGCAGAAGAATCAGTATAATTACTCATATATGCAGATAGCAACTGCCAAGGGGGAAAGGGCCCAGCTGGGCTCCCACAACTCCCCCGTTTTTATTATAAAATACACGAAGGACTGTGCCTGTCTTAGGTCATTTCCTACCAGGTGCATAATCTTACCTGTCATGGGGTCTTGATGAGTCATTCAACAAGAGGCACCCCATAACTTAGTGAGACCCTATTTCAAAAATAAAGAATACCAGCATTTGGGAGGCTGAGACCGGAGGATCCAGGTTCGCCGCCAGCCTCAGCTACCTAGTGAGGCACTCCGCAACTTAGTGAGACTCGGTTTCAAAATAAAGAATAAAAAATAGGGCTGAGGGTATATCTCGGAGGTAGAATGCCCCTGAGTTCAATCCCCAGTACCGCAAAAAAAAACAAAACCAAAACCAAAACAAAACAAAACAAAAGAATAAAAAATAGGACTGGGGGTGTAGCTCAGAGGTAAAATACCCCTCGGTTCAATCCCCAGTACCGAAAAAAAGAAAAAAAGGCTGGGGGTGTAGCTCAGAGGTAAAATGCCCCTGGGTTTAATCTCCAGTACAAATAATAATAATAATAATAATAATAATAATAATAATAATAATAATAATAATAATAATAATAAATTAAATGGTGAGGGGGTTTAATCTGGCATTCTAGCTCCCTTTACCAGACAGTGTGGGGTCTTGGATGGAGCTAAGACAACCAATAATGGAAGGGCTTGGAGCAAAAAAAGGAAATAGAGACAGGATCCAGAAGAGAGGTTTGTTCAGAAACCAAAAAGACAAACTAGAAAACATAACAGGTAGATAGGGTTTGGTCAGAGAGGTCCAAACCAGAGGGGGTTGGGGCGGGGGGAGGGAGGGTTCTGACTGGGAACAGGAATGAGAACCAAAGGGAAAAAGAGAGGAACATCAGTAGGTGTGAAGCACAGAAATTTTCTGAAACGCTGATATGTATAGCCAAGACTCCAGAAAAGGCTGTGCCTTCTTCTGCAGGTCTGGAATGTGGTATTGGGATAAACATTTGGTATTTCCAAGATCTTTGCTCAAGGTGTGAAGGGGATGGAGTTTCCACAGAGTTATTCAGGGCAGTAGTTCTCAAACTTTAACTTGAGCTGGTCCCCTGGAGGACTTGCTAAGATGTAGATTGCTAGGCTGGAGAACTTGCAATTCTAAGAAGTTCCCCAGTGATGTTTTACTCTGGGGTCTAGGGACCACACACTTTGAAAAGCTCTGCTTTAAGGAATGACTTTATCCCATCAAAAAGCATAATTATAATTATGAATTAGAATTTTGGCCTAGCTCCACTGACAGGTAAAACCAACTATCACAACTTCTCATAGGAAGTGGTATTTAAGTTAAGCCTTGAAAAATGTAGAAGAGTTCAATAACCACTGAATTATTTGAATGAGGGAGGTAGTTCCTGTCACCTCTTCAGGACATGCCCTTCTCAGTGAATTTGGTACTACAGTTCTCCATGGCTTGTATTCTTATCTTTTATGATCCACATGTTCATCTTACTTGGCTTCTGCAGAGAAAACCAAGGTACAGGAGAAAGGATAAGGTGTCAGTGACTGGTGTTGCTGTGAGTAAAATTAGTAGGAAAATAAGTGAAATGAAAAAAAGATCCTGATTTGATGCTTTAACTTCTTGTGCTAAACCTTGGCCAATCTGAGGGTTTCCTGGAGGCCTTTCTTGGTAATCATCAATCAGTTTTCTTAGGATCTGACCAGCTATTTTGGTCTCCATAATGCTGGAGGGTGAGTGAGTGGAAAGAATAGGAACCATAGTTCTCATGCAGTGAGAGGTACAATGCCTTGGGTTGCCAAATTCTATGGTGGAAAGATAAATGATTACAACTGCAGAATTGTTGGTAGGAGGTGAAGCAACATAAGTACTTCAAATACCTTGCCAGGTGTCTTGCCACATGGACTGAAAGATAGGGTGGGGAACTGGAAGTAGTCCAATGGACATGAATTGTGGAAATGTGGCTTTAGAAATGTGTCACTCTCAAATACCTAGAAACAAACTGTGACTATCATCAGATAAAGACAACACTTGTGGAGGTGACAGAACAACAGTATGGATCCTGGCTTGCTTTCTGCTTGCTTTTTTTCCATGTGGAGCAAAGCCACCCTGTCAGCCCGGACTTCTCACCCTTCTAAATGTTGACAGAGACGATTCATTTTTTTAAAGCCACTGTACTTTTCAGTCTCTTAATTATAGCAACTTAGTCTGTCCTTTAACATGTATGAGTATGTTAAAAATACTTACCATAAATATTTGAGGAAAGAAGACATGAAATCATAAAAATAAAGGTAGTGCATGATAAGTGCTAAGGCAGAGGAAGGGGAAATCACTTTGGGCTAGAGATGTCAGAAAAGGCTTCTGTTTCATCAGGATTTGCCAGAGAAATCAAACTTATTTGCGCGCGCGCGCGCGTGTGTGTGTGTGTGTGTGTGTGTGTGTGTGTGTACATACAGAGATTTATTTTAGGGAATTGGCTTATGGGATGTGGAGGCTGGCAAGTCTGAAATCTATAGGGCAGACAGGCAGGCAGGCAGACAGGCTGGAAATTCAGGCAGGAGTTAATGTTGAGGCTTGAGACAGAATTTTTTCTCTAGTAAATTTTATTTTCTGTTCTTCAAAGGTCTTCAATCAATTTGATGAGGTCTACCAGCATTTTTGAGGTTAAACTTTACTTAAAGTCAACCATAGATGGTTACCACATCTACAGAATACTTTCACAGTAACATCTGGACTAGTGCGTGCTTAAATAATTCAGTACCATGGCCTAGCTCCATTGACATGTAAAACCAATCATCTAGGAAGTGGTATTTAATCTTAGCCTTGAAGAATGTCTAAGATTTCAATAAGCACATGGCTTATATCAGGATGATTTTCACACACTTATTATCTGGCCATGTGTTCCAGAAGCTATAACTTTCCTCCTGGATATAAACTGCCTAATTTAAGCCTTGGTTCCATATGGAGAAAGAGATAATTTAAACCTACAGTCTGGTTCAATCAGTGACTTAAAAGCTGCAGTTCCAAGGGGCTATTTGTTCAGATAATGCAATACTGAATGGTGCAAGTGGCCCTGATGGCTCCCATGTGGACACTGGCATGGCATTTGCAGAGTTGCTTTGTGAATTCCTAGCAAGGACAGAACATTAGCCCGAAATCACACACACACATACACACAGGCACATGCACACACACTATCCCAATTCATCTGGAGCTTTTCATGGCATCTAGCAACTTAGATGGCACAATCTCTGGGTAAAGATGGGTCACAAGACTTAGGCAATTCACAAATCCTTGTGAAATTCAAGTACTTGAACTTTTCCTAAGAAACAGTAAAGCCCTTAGGTGAAGCATATCTCAATTCAAGCAAAGGTGTATTTTTATTTGACAAGAAAAGGAAGGAATTAATTTGCCTGAAATCGTACTGCCTCTGGGTCTGTAAGTAGGCAACTATGTGGAAGGATCCCACCAGATGGCTCCCCTGCCTGCCTCAAAGTCTCCACCATCTGCTTACATTTACCAGCTCTGGAGCTTCGTTTCCTTCCATTAAGGCTTGATCACTTTTAAAATGTTTTAGAGTTTTTGAGGAAAAGGTTTTGATGGAAAGAAGAAAGATGGCAGGCACCTGAGGATAAAAGGATTAAAAAATGGAATATAGTTGGCTCAGATGATAAACTTCCAAAATTACTACAAGCCAAACTGCTTTAATACCTGGTTAGAAAATATAAATTCGATTCAGTGTAGGCTATCTTGGTCCCATTTGTTCTCAGCCAAATATAGAGTATATAGTGTACAGATGAATATAATCCTGAAGAGAGAGAGAGAGAGAGAGAGAGAGAGAGAGAGGAAAACATGAAACTGTGGCTCTTAAAAGAGTCACTGCAAACCAGGCATGGTGACGCATGCTTGTAATCACAGTACTTGAGAGGCTGAGTCTGGGTTTGGGGCCAGCCTCAACTACTTAGTGAGGCCCTCCAGAACTTAGTGAGATCCTGTTTCAAAATAAAGAATAAAAAATAGGGCTGGGGGTGTAGCTCAGAGGTAGAATGCCCCTGAGTTCAATCCCCAGTACTGCAAAGAAAAAAAGAGTCACTGCAGGTCTGTACTCTCTCCTAACCCCCAATCAACCTAGATAACTAGACAAAAGTGAGACAACTATTTTCAGATTTTGGATAATAGGTAATGCAGCACTGTAATGTCTAAAAGAAGGGAATGCAGCAAGATGAACACTGCAGTTGCTCTGGCCATCTTTCTAGAAGCAATTTTCTGGAAGTGTTTCAGGAAAGGGAACCCAAATAGAGCTTAGTGGTCCCACTGAGATAGAGATCATAAATAATGGATAGGAGTGAGCTTTACTAAGAAAGAGACACAGAAATCTGCATAGAAGTTCTTTTGAGACTTTGGCTGACTATCAACTTGTGTATGCAAAAGGTAAAACTCAATGAGGCTGGACCAAGAACTGAGGAACAAGAATTACTGGGACAGTATAAGCCTAACAGTGTCCAAAGTTCACACAGGATTGAAACTGAATGAGGTTCCCACTAGCCAGAATTGAGAAACATTGCTAAATATACAGGGATTTAGTAGATATCTGAAATAGGTTAAACTAGTGGGGCTAAATTAGACCTAGAGTAAGGTTATGCCAGATATACTCTACAAAGAGGGGAAAAAAAAACAAAAACTTGAAAGCAAGCCTAGAAAGATTAAGCTAGCTGAGCATGGTGGCACATGCCTGTAATCCTAGTACTCGGGAGGCTGAAACGGGAGGATCGAGGACAGAGTCACCAAGTAGTGAGACTCTTATCAACCTAGTGAGACCCTGTTTCAAAATAAAAATAAAATAGGGCTGGAAGAATATAGCTCAGAAGTAGAATGCCCCTGGGTTCAATCCATGGAAACGTGTGTGTGCATGCTAAGCTAATCGTGTATGTGTGTGTGTGTGTGTGTGTGTGTGTGTGTGGTGTGCTGGGGATTGAATCCAAGGCATTTTACCTCCAAGCTTCATACACACCCAGCCCTATTTTTTATTCTTTATTTTGAAACAGGGTTTCACTAAGTTGCGGAGGGCCTCACTAAGTAACTGAGGCTAGACAGGAACCTGTGATCCTCCTGCCTCAGTCTCCCAAGTACTAGAATTACAAGGATGAACCACCACGCTGGGGTCTTGCTGGGTTGCTGAGAGTCTCACTGAATTGCTGAAGCTGTCTTTGAACCCGTGATCCTCCTGTTTCAACCTTCCAAATATTGGGATTACAGGCGTGGGCCACTATGCCTGGCTAGCTTAAGCTATTCTTTGTCGCGCGCTTGAGTCCGTCCAGCGGAGAACACATGACATCCAGGTTCCTTCTGCGAGAAGCTTTACTCAGGATTGCTTATCTTCATGAGGGTAATGGCGGCGGCGGCCCAAAACCCAGAACAACCGAGGCTTATATGTCTGCTTCTGGCCAATCAGGATCAGGCACGTATCTGTACTCTAATTGGTCAGGAAACTAAGCCTGCTCACCAGCTAGCATTGCTATCAAGCAACAACACCATATTAGGAATTGTTTACTGCACGTAGGTACTTCCTCCAGTCGCCATCTTTAGGGCGCAGCAGCTTCACCGCTCCCAACAATTCTTCAAATAACTTCCTGCCAGAACAAAATCAAACAATTTTTAAAGAAAACAATAATATCCAGCACTCAATAATGTGAAATTTAAGTACAACATGAAATAAAAATTAGTAAGCATGCAAAAACACAAAGAAAGTGTGACCCATAATACAGAGAAAAAACGTTTGATAGAAACAGATTCAGAAATGAGAGATGATGAGACGACACAAGAAATTTTAAAGAACTACTAGACATAATACAAATATGCTCACTCAAGTATTTAAAAGGCTACATGAACATAATGAGGAGATAAATGGAAAAAAAAAAAAAACTTTGGGGGGACCAAGAGAAACATCTAGAAATGAAAGATATCATACCTGAAATGAAAATAAACTCCACTGCATGAAATAAACAGTCTTTTAGGCATTGCAAAGGATTAGTGAGCCTGAAGAGAAGCCAATAGAAATTACCTAAAATGAGGCAGAGCGAGAGTAAAGACTATTAAGAGTACAAGTAATGGCAAACAAAATAGTGGTCTTTGGAACTAGAATATTTACAGTTCTTCCTCTCCACTTGAAAAATTACAGGGTCTAGATGGGCAGAGAAGTTGCTATCGGAGGCATTTGTCACTGACTGTCAGTATCTTCTGCCACAGAAATTCTATTATTATAAACACACGCACACACGTAGTATATACTCCATATACTTATGTGTATAGATAAACATATATGTGTATGTGTGTATACATAAATTATACCATATGCTATACATTCTTCTATACTTTAAAAATTTTAACAGTATGTCTTAGAGATCTTTTCTTCTCAGAACATAATGATTTTTTACTTCCCATTTTTTTGGGGTGCTGGGGACTGAACCCAGGGGCATTCTACCTCCAAGCTACACTCCAGACATTTTTATTTTTTTGTTTTGAAACAGCGTCTCACTAAGTTGCTGAGACTGACCTCGAGCCTGCGATCCTCCCATCTCAGCCTCCCAAGTACTGGGATTACAGACATGATTCACCACGCCCAGTTTATTTCCTTTTTAAGGAGGGTTAATTTTTAAAATATGAAATACATTCACATGGTTTGAAAGAGAATTGAAAAGTATGCAGTAAGAGGTCCCCATTACCCCTGCCTTCTATCTGCTCACATACCCTTCCTCTCAGGTCGTCTCTGAACCAGTTTTTGTACATCCTTTCAGAGATTCCTAATGCATATAGAAATAAAACCTATATATCTCCTTGTTTTCTACCTTTTTACACAAAAAATATACTACATATACTGTTCTAAGGGAGGCCTGCCTCCCTTCCCTAGATCTTGCTTCACACTCTGATTCTTGTTTTGTTTGTTCATTTTGTTTTGTTGTGTGGTGCTGGGGATTGAACTCAGGGGAGTTCTACCTCTGAGTTACATTCCCAGGCTTTTTTATGTTTTGTTTTGAGACAAAGTCTCACTAGGTTGTTGAGAGTCTTGCTATATTGCTGAGTTTGGTCTTGAACCTGAGATTCTCCTGTCTCAGCCTCCCAAATTGCAGGCATGCACCTTTGTACCTGGCTGGGTGTGTTTTTGTTTTTGTTTTGTTTTACTTAAAGCTCCAGTTTGTGTTTTAAGTAGTTTGAAGACAGTTGCTTCATGTATACCCTACAATGGTGCAAGAAAGAGTGTACAAGGTGCAGATAAATTATGTTCTGAATAATCTGTATCAAATCCCAAAAATTGCTCCTGGAAAAAGACAGAGTAGATTATTTAAGAAAGCCCTTCCAAGGATGCGCCAGCCATTTTTATTCCATGTACTTTTCTGCTGCATTTTTGTGATGTGTAATCAGCTCTATGTACTGACTATGTAGAAAGTTCACTTGGATCCAGAAGCAAGTGAAAGTAGCTGTTTAGGATTGCAAAGACTACAAAAACAGAGAAAATGAAAGAGGAAACCCTTTGCAAAAAATGGAGTATGGGATTTTAATCAAATGAAGCCCTTAAAAATAATACTTAACCTGCCAGGTATGGTGACACACACCTGTAATCCTAGTATTTGGTAGGCTGACACAGGAGGATCACAGGTTGGAGGCCACCCTCAGCAACTCAGTGAGACCCTCAGGAACTTAGTGAGACCCTATTTTAAGAAGTGGGGGGATGGAATGGTGGTATAACTCAAAGATAAAACCTCCCTAGGTCTGATCCTTAGTACCCCCCCACACTATTTATTTATTTATTTATTTATTTATTTATTTATTTATTTATTTATTTGCTGTGGTTCTGGGGATTGAACTCAGGGGCATTCTACCTCTGAACTACACCCCAGCCCTATTTTCTTCTTTTCTTTCTATTTTGAAACAGGGTCTTGCTATGTTGCTGACAGCCTAAGTTGCTGAGGCTGACCATGAACCTAAGATCCTTCTGTCTCGGCCTCCCAAGTACTGGGATTACAAGTGTGTGTCACCAAGCCTGGCATCCTTATTTATTATAAAATCAAAATAATATGGAAAATTTAGGAAATATATGTAATGTGGAAGTTCCCAATGTCAGGTTAACCTGACTTTTAATGCTCAAATAATAGTTTGCACTCCCAACTGTGTGTTTCAGGATGAAGTCTAGCAATTGGGTTTCCTCATCTGGGTATTTATATTGTCATGTTCCACAAGTCAGAACCCCCTTTTTTGAAGCCGGGCATGGTGGTGCACGCTTGTAATTCCAGCATTCAGGAGGCTGAGACCGGAGGATCCGGGTTCACAGCCATCCCCAGCTACCTAGTGAGGCACACTCCACAACTTAGTGAGACCCTGTTTCAAAACAAAGAGTAAAAAATAGGGCTGGGGGTATAGCTCAGAGGTAGAATGCCCCTGAGTTCAATCCCCAGTACTGCAAAAAAAGAACCCCCTTTTTTGAGAGGGGTACTCTGAATTGAACTTGGGGTACTCCTTCACTAAGCTACATCTCCAGCCCTTTTTATTTTGAGACAAGCTCTCACTAAGTTTTCTAGGCTGAGGTTGAACTTTCTATCCTCCTGCCTCAGACTCCCAAGTTGCCAGGATTCCAGGTGCTGCACTGCAGCATGGATCGCAACCATTTTTTGTTGCTCATTCTCAGTTGACCAGCCCGCTACGCCCCACTGCTTTCATCTTCTTGGGTCTCCTCTCACTGAATTCTAAATTCAGTTGGACTCCTCTAACAACTTCATCTCAAGTGTGTGAAACCAGATGAGGTCTAATCATACTTGACAGATTTCTTTTTTCTATTGAGCACTGTAATTTCAGAACACCAGAAAGAAATTATAATGTTCAATAGAAAAAATAAAAGTATGTGTAGTGTGCTGCATGGTGGCTCCCCAAAAGTACATCCTTATCTCTAGATCCTTTGAATGTTAATAGAGCTATAAAAAGGATCTTATTTGTGATTTTAAGTTAAGGATCTTGAAAGAAGGAGTCTACCCTGCATAATCCAGGTGGGCCCTAAAGGCAGTGAAGACAGAGGTTGGAGTGTTATAGCCATGAACCAAGGTACACTTGCAGCCACTAGCAGCTGGAAGAGGAAAGCTAGGGATTTTCCTCTAGAGCCTGAGGAGCCCTATGAAACTAATACAGTACATACTATTGAATATGGCACTATGAACTTCCACAGAATGAATATCTTATAAAGGCACATCCATCTTTAGCCCCTGGTCTTTGGCCTGGTCTCTGGCCAGGTTATAGGATTGACTAGCTGCAGTCTAGTTGCATGATTTAGCTGCAATCTAGGTCCTCAACTTATCATTTACTCTGAAGAATAAAGAAAACCCCCCATTTTAATAATTCAATTGTTTTAAGAATCTCTGCAAAGATTCAACTCTGATCACATTAAAAACAGCTTTCAAATGATTGTGTTGTGTGCTATATTTACCCCTAATTCCTTTTATTTTTATTTTTTCATGGTCAAAGACCCACTGAGTATTTTTCACAAAACAAAGTTCTTTTTCCAGAATGTGAATTAGAGATCCTTTGTTTCTACCAATATCATGATAAGCTACAGCTGAGATATTTTATAATTGATTTGTTTAATCAAGACCACAAAAATCCTAGATTAGTTTTTAAGTCAGGGCTCAAAGTCAAATTTCATGGGAGGCTCCTGCCTCCACACTGATAAATCTGGGCTTCATACTTGTTATTCACAAACCAAAGGGAAGAAAAGAGATATCTATTTCCCAACTTCAGGATGCTTGAACTGTGCCCTGAGAGTAAGAAAATAGTCTTTGTGATTGGTAAAGTGTAGGGAGTAGGAGAAGAGTAATTCTACAAAGAACATGGATATGAAACCATTATAAGAAAAGGGAAGGAATACAAGAAGAGAAAAACAATGTCCATTCAAACAGACTTCCTGCCTCCTAGTTCAGTTTCTCTCCTCTGCTCTATTTTGTTATTCTGGTACCTCAAAAACTAAAGCTCTTGAATAGTCCTAAAAGTGAATTGTCAAGCTCTACATTATCCTCACCTTTTGTGTTTCTGTGACATACTAGTGTGTTTTGGGACCTATTGAAAATTTCAGAGACATAAAAATAAGTTTAATTTTTAATAACATTTGATAACAGTATTGTGTTCTTTATTTTGAAACAGAGTCTCGCTAAGTTGCAGAGGGCCTCACTGAGTAGCTGAGGCTGGCAGCGAACCTACAATCCTCCTGTCTCAGCCTCCTAAGTATTGGGATTACAAGCGTGTGCCAGCATCAATATTGTGTCTAAAAGGTGTAGTAATTGAGTGTAGAGAGAACACTTCACATAAGAATATATTCAAACCAGGCGTGGTGGTGCACGCTTGTAATCCCAGTACTTGGGAGGCTGAGACAGGAGGATTGCAGGTTTGAGGCCAGCCGCAACAACTTAGCGAGATCCTCTCTGCAGCTTACTGACACACTGTTTCAAAATAAAAATTAAAATAGGGCTGGGGGTGTAGCTCAGAGGTAGAATGTCTGGTTCAATTCCCAGTACTGCACACATGAAAAAAAAAAAAAAAAGAAAGAAAAGAAAGAATATATTCAAGTTTAAATTATTACTAAAAATATTTTCTTCATATCACTAAATAGGACCAACTAACTACACATATTTGATAAAATTCAAGACCATTTAGTGGTTGAAATATAAACCTAAATTTAAATTAGGAAATCCTGTTATAATCTCTCATTCCCTCCTTTACTGTTATTTCGGAGCACTTACACCATCTGTAGTTAGTATGTCCACTTGTGTGAATGTATGAGTTATCTATTGCTCTATGACAAATCTCCCCAGAACTTAGTGGCTTAAAATAATGCATTCACTATTTCACTGTTTCTTTGGGTCATTTTCTATGGGTTCTATGGGTAAAGCTTAGCTGGGTCTTCTGCTTCAGTGCTGCTATCAAGGTGTCAGCTGGAGATGTCTCATTTTAAGACTCAACAAGACAAATCTTACTTCCATTCACCCAAAAGCTTGTTGGTGGGATCCACTTCCCTGCAGACTATTGAACTGAAGTGTCAATTCCTTATGGGCCTTTCCTAAAGAATCTCCCAATGTGGCAGCAAACAAGCAAAGGCACAAAAGAGACAGAAACAGTAAGGGAGTGAAGATAGGACTCACAGTCTTATGTAACTAATCTTAGAACAGTTAGCAAGAGAGAAGGCAGAACTTGGAGGCAAGGTGGGAGGGGAAACATAGAATCTTAAAATGATGGAATTTAAATGGGTCATTGTGGTCATAAACTTAATCCTTTGATGTTAAATATAGGGAAACCAGGGCATAAAAAAAGTCAAGTCCCTTGTGGGTGGGGAGGGAGAGAGAGAGAGAGACATCTTTATTCTGGGATGTAAGTAAATGTCTCCTTAGAAGAGGGGCAAACAACTCAAGGGAAGAAAAAGCCTGAATCTCTCCAGAGCAATATTCTTAACTTCCTAGACATGTTTGCCATTCTATCATCCTTTAACCCAGTTTCCTGGTACTCTTTGTTCAGAAAGCCCAGATGGTGCAGAAATATTCAGAAAATATTTGTGGGTTCCACTAGTAGGCACCCAATAAATGTTATCTCCCTTCCTGAATCCAAAAACAGTGTTCTTCATTTTCAAAGCTTTCCACACAATCCACTGTTGTTGTGAGACAAAAGCATCACTGGCTACAGAGGCCTCACGGTGACCAGCCCCACTCACTGACTATACCAAGTTACATGTGCTTCCTTTGGTCATTTCCTGGCTTTCAACTCAGCTCAGCAATTTGTTGGCTGCTTTATTGGACCTCCTTCACACATATAAATTCTGCAGACGAAAATTTCTGGAGAGTATCTTTTAAATAGTAGGCTAAAAATGTTAAATATTAACTGATAGTTTCCCTGTGCACTATCCTCTGCCTTCCCCCAAATGTAGCAGCTGAAACACAGGATCACTATTATTTTGGAAAATTTTATTATAAGAGAACCTGAGATCAAAGCTGCCAAAACTTTCAAAAGCTGTGGTTCAGAATGTAAACATGTTTTTTGAAACTACACAATTATACAAAACCAATTCTACAATGTTCTCCTTCCATATCTTAGGACTAGATCCAGATAAGCAGGTGGGGAAGTAAGAGAATAATCTTGAATGCTGGTATGGGTCGGTTCCCATACTGGCTTACTCTGTGGGGATAGAGAGGAAGCAGATGTAGAATCCTCCATGAAGTGGCAATGTGTATTGCAAATGAAAGATGACTGAACTATAAGAACAGATATGGAGAAAGGTCATAGGGTAAACTTGGAAGATGTTAAGATTTTCTAGGTGTGATTTATAAGGGTTGGTAACAATATAATTTGAGAAAGAGGATAAAGTTTAGGATGACTCAGTTTCTAAGTTGGGTGTTGTGTGACTAAAACATTTGGAGGGATTATAAATTAATTGGATGTTATAATGATAGGCTTTTTACTTTCTATATTGATAGAATACTTATAACTGCTATTATTTAACAACTAGAACTAGAATCTTAAAATTTGATAATTGATGTGGATTTCATACATTTTTTCATTATTTTTTTTTTGTACTGGGGATTGAACATGGGAGCATTCTACCCCCAAGTTACACCCTCGGTTCCTTTTTTGTTCTTTATTTTGAAGCAAGGTCTCACTAAGTTGCTGAGGGTCTTGCTAAGTTGCTGAGGCTGGCCTTGAACCTGCAATCCTCCCATCTCAGCCTCCCAAGTACTGGGGTAGGCATGTGCCACCAAGCCTGGCTTTTTCATGTAATTAGTGAAAATATTTTTTCCCCTCATTTGGGAAGAAGTTGGTAAGGCATTTCCTCCTATATGTCACACCCACCCCACCTTTAACCCAAGCTGTACTGAGGGAGATTTAAACATCTGATAATTCCATTAAATTAAAAAAATGCAGCTTAGGGAGTTTTGAAGTAATTAAATTATAATTCAGTTATGCACATATTTGTTTTAAAGTCATATTTAAAACATGCAGATGGAGAGGTCCAGATAGAATTCCAAGTGAGAAGTAGAGGCTGAAGATCTAGGTTTGAGAATCATCAGTGGTCACTTAAAACAAAGCTGTATCCATCAAAGTTCTTGTTTCCAAACAAAAGAAACCAATCCTGGTTAGTTTAAACAGGAAAATAATTTATTAGTGATAATAGGTAGCTCACAGAATGTTCAGGAAGACAAAAGAACCACGATTAGAGGCTATTTGATGATAAGCAATTCACAAATAATATTGTGAAGCCAGTGTTACCAACACAGCCAGCACATGGATGCTACCATCCACCTCTACTGCAACTACCTTTGGATAGATACTGGAGGTGCTGCTTCCACGCCAGAAGGAGAAACTCCTCCCTTCCCTGGCTCCCAAATCAGTCTGGTAAAATGTCTGTGTTCTAGCTGCAAGGGAGGCTGAAAACATGACCACCAATCTCATCTCTACAATAGAAGGCAAAGGCTCTTAGGGTAGGAGAAGGGAATTCAATGTGCAGTATGGCCAAAAGGTAAACAAATGTCCACGTTAAGAAGAGAAGCTGAGATTATGGGAGGGACGTGGAAGTAAGGAGAAGGCAATAATTATAGCAAATATTTGCTGAGCATTTACATGTTCACCACTTTATATATATGAAATAATTTACTTCTTAGAACAACCATGTCTAGTAGGAACTATTTGCTTGCAGGTGGAGAAACAAAATCATCAGCGTGATCAAACACACTGCCCAAAGTCACCCAGCAAAGAGGTATGACTCCAGAACTTGTGCTCTTACTACTATACTGTACTGCCTCTGCATGGAGAGCATGAAGATGGAATTACAGGAAATGCAAACCTTTAGGGAGTAGGTAGAAGAAGGGAAATGGGCTGAGAAGAAACAAATGATCAGAGAGTTGGAACAACCTCAAGGAGTGTGCTCTCTATCCCAGAAGCCCTGGGATAAGTGTCTCAATAAGTGGTGGTTGCATTAGCTCATTAGTGCTACTATAACAAACTCTCTCCCAGTTTTGGAGGTTGGAAGTCCACAATCAAGGTGTTGGCAGGATTAGTTTCTTGTGAGGGAAGGATCTGTGACATGCTTCTTTCCTAGCTTCTGGTGTATGGTGGCAATCTAGTGTTCTCTGGCTTGCAGATGCATCACCCCAATCTCTGCCTTCACATGGTATTCTCCTTGTGTCTCTTCACACGGTCTTTGCTTTGTATGTGTCTCTCTTCAAAGTTCGGAGCCTACCCTACTCCAGTATGACCTCATCCTAACTAATTTCAGCTTCAATCACCTACTTCCAAGTGAGATCACTTGCTGAGATACTGGGGGTTAGGATTTCAACATATGAGTTTGGGGAGACACAATTCAACCCATAACAGAGGTCAACTACACAAATGTGACAGAGAAGTCAAGAAGGATGCAGGCAAATAAACTACTGGATTTGGTGACTAGGAAGTTCCAAAAATCTGGTAAGAATAATTTCAAAAGCACAGTGCTGATAGACATAGATTATAGAAGCTGACATGGAGAAGGAGTTTGGAGAGAACATAGAGGAAATAAAAATAGAAAATGATCTATATAAGTTTGATGTGATAGGCAAGGTAGCTCTCTCCATACAAAGAGAGGCAAACCCCCAAATAGTCTTTACGAACATGCTTGATAGTGCAAATAGAAATGTTATGGTTTGGTGATGTTATTTCCTATGTATAAAGCCAAATAATTAGAAATTGTGACTTAAATTCCACAACTGGCAGACATCTGTACCACATGTGGCAATGTTGCCATAGTGATGGTTACTCTAAGAAACTCAGGGTAGGATATTTACACCGAAGCTTTTGTGTTCCAAAATGCAGACATAATTTTAGATACTAAGGACTTTTACATATATCCTTCCTGAATGTTAATGTTATTTAAATCAGTGATAAAAGACTTCATTTTTTCAGTCCTTGAAAATGAAATGTCTTTCATTTCCTGAAAATGAAATATCTCCTCTGTCTGGAGATACTCTTCTGAAACAAAGATCTCAAATAACTAAAAATTTCAAATAGAGTTTTGAGTTGTACAGCAGGAAGAAGTTAGGAGTTAGAAGGCTGATTTCAGTACCTGCTGTGTTTTTCCATTTCTCTTTGCTAGGGCAAGTTGTTCTATTTCTGAAACAGAAGCTCTGAAAGCAGAGATGCATGGCTAAGAACATGGAATTGGTTTCCTGTATGTTTAAAACTCCAGCATGAAGTAAATGATTTATTCCTTTTCAAACTTCCCCACTGTTTTGGTGAATTCATGATCCTACAGGACCAAATTTTGTGCTCCCACCTTCAGGCAGGAAACAGTTTAGTCCTGTGTGCTAATGACTGATTACCCCAGAGTGTGACCACCTGGCTACCAGGGACTTTTGAACTTCCTGCTACAGCCAAGCCTGCTAAGTGCCGGGCATTTTCCACTTCCTTCTGTTTCTACCCCACAGCTTTTATCTGCTTAACATTGTAAGAGCCCTTATTGAGCACATCAGAACCTTACCATGACTTCTACCCCACGTGAATATATCCACATTCTCAATTCCACAGATGTTCTCTGCTAGAGAATCAAGAAAATCAACATTGGAATTTGTCAGATTTCCTACTGCTAGAGGCCAGAAAATCCACAGAAAGGGGCTGAGATAATCACAATATAGATGCTTCTTGTTAAAAAGAAAATTAGGAAGCTTATTTCACTTGATGAGATACATTACTAAAAGAAACTAGCCCCTGAAAACATTTGTGTTTATTAAAATTGTGGGCCCCTCTCTTTATTGAAGTAATGATTTGGGAGGTGCATACATATGTTAAAACTTAACAAATTGTACACTTTAAATAAGTGCAGCTCTGTCAAGTAAACATTAAGAAAATGTATGGGCCCCTAAGCAAACTTTTCTCTTTGGTTTGTGTGTGTGTGTGTGTGTGTGTGTGTGTGTGTGTGTGTGTTCTCTCATTGTCATGGTTGTATCTCAGAATTTGGCTAGTGTTGTTCACACACCCATTTATTCACCATGGGGTGGACTTGTCTTCTTGGGCAGGACAGGGCTGGCAGAGGTGTCAGAGATGCTGGCAGAGGTGCCAGAGATAGGCATGCACTGCACACTACAGGCAAGATCATTTGGAAAAACCTAAGCAAACAGCCATGACTTCTAAGTGAGACTAAAATGAGGTTTTGCTAATCTTTTACCAGGAATAGCTAATTGCTTGTAGGTTGTTTTTTTTGCTGTTGCTGTTGCTTCTGTTTGGGTTTTTGTTTGTTTATTTTATGCCACTTTTCAAGGTGTAGATTTGTACATCCAAAGAAATTCAGAACCTAGCCGGACATGGTGGCACATGCTTGTTAATCCTAGTACTTAGGAGGCTGAGGTAGGAGGATCACAGGTTCAAGGACGGCACAAGCACTTAGTGAGGCCCTCTGCAACTCAATGAGACCCTGTTTTAAAATGAAATAGAGCTTGGGATGTAGTTCAATCCCTAGTATCACACACATACAAATAGAAAGGAAGAAAGGAAGGAAAGAAAAAAGAAAGAAAGAGAAAGAGAAAAAAAAAAGAAATTCAGAACCTTTCTGGTGTTTTTCTCCCTGTTCATGCTTTCTTCTTTTCTTCCTTTTTCTAGAGCTACATTAAACTTTTTTTTCCTCCATGGTTGTCTTCTGCAGGGTAAAGGAGATAATGGGATTAATAAAGAAATGTATAGGGACGAGATCCCACGATAACTTGGGGGGAATAGCAGATGGCTTCAGCTAATATTTACTATACCTTCCAAATTCTGGCTCATGAAATCAAGTTGTCTTGAAGTTATCTAGTTTCAAGGATATTCACTTCCAAGGATTATTCATGTGCTCTGGATTCCTTCCCATTCCCTACTTTTATCTATTTGATTAGTGTCAGGACACTGGACCCTCTCTCAGGCTCTCTTTATTCCAAAACCTAGGTTCTCTAAGGCAGTAACTGCTAACCCAAGTCTAATACTGTAACAGCATTATCTTCATAGTGAAAATGTTTGTTAGCCCTAAAAAAATAGAGGCTTGTCAAAACTTAGCAGTTTACTAATAATGTTATAGAATACAGAGAAGACACAAACATAGCCTTTAAGCATCTTGCTTTCTTGCTCAGAGGTGGCAGGAAGCATATGGTTTGTTAATGTACAGCTTAAGGTGGCCATATATAGTAACAAGATACATTGGAGTTACATAAACCTTAGGAGGTCTAGTAGGGTCACCCGGCCTGCAATTCAAAAATAACTTCTTGATTTTATTTATATCTTTAAATAAAATCTTCTAGCCGGGCGTGGTGGTGCACGCTTGTAATCCCAGCATTCGGGAGGCTGAGACCGGAGGATCCGGGTTCGCAGCCAGCCTCAGCTACCTAGTGAGGCACTCCGCAACTTAGTGAGACTCGGTTTCAAAATAAAGAATAAAAAATAGGGCTGGGGGTATAGCTCGGAGGTAGAATGCCCCTGAGTTCAATCCCCAGTACTGCTAAATAAATAAATAAATAAATAAATAAATAAATAAATAAATAAAATCTTCTTCTCAATTCCTTAAACTTCCCTTTTAAAAACTCCTCTTGGCTCCCAGGAGCAAGATGGACTTTGAACAAGAATCCAGCATTTTTCCCTCCCTATTGGGGGTGGAACTCAGGGGCAAGGGGCATTCTACCTCTGAGCTGTACCTGCAGCTATATTTTATTTTTTATTTTGAAACAGGGAATCACTAAAATGTAGAGGGCTTTGCTAATTTGCCAAGGCTGGCTGCAAACCTGAAATTTTCCTGTCTCAGTTTCCCAAGTACTGGGATTACAAGCATGCATCACCATGCCTGGCTCCCCCAGATTTTTTTATTTTGAAATAGAGTCTTGCTAAGTTGCTATGTGGCTTGCTAAGTTGCTGAGGCTGTCCTTGAACCTGCAATACTTCTGTCTCAGCCTCCCAAGTACTGGGATTACAGGCATGGGCCATCATACCTGGCTCATTCTGCCAGCTTTTTGAATAAAGTTTTATTTTTTAATTTTTTTTCGATACTGGGGATTGAACTCAGGGGCATTCTACCTCCGAGCTACACCCCCAGCCCTATTTTTTATTCTTTATTTTGAAACCGAGTCTCACTAAGTTGCAGAGTGCCTCACTAGGTAGCTGAGGCTGGCCGCGAACCCGGATCCTCCGGTCTCAGCCTCCCGAATGCTGGGATTACAAGCGTGCACCACCACACCTGGCTTAAAGTTTTATTTTTGAATAAAGCTTTATTTGCCTCAACACCTTGTCTGTTGACTTAGTTGGCCTGTCCTATGGTGAGCATCTATACTTGGGTCCAATAACAATATCAACTTGTGATGACTTATAAAAGCTTTTAAAAAGTGTATTGGTAGAATTGGTGGCAATAGAACAGGATACAAAATGAGTATCTGCTCCTAGAGCCACTGGCTATCCTCTTTGTAGGGAGTCTCTGACTCTAAATCTCTCCCTACGACTCCAGGCCCATCTCTCACTCTCCCCTGTATCCTCTCCTGCCATTCCCTGGGCTTCAGAATTGCAGTTTGAATATCCCCAGGAGAATAACACAAAAATAATCTCTTCACAAAAGAAACCAATCCTTTTACAGCAACCAGTAGAAAAAACTTAGCTAACACTATGCTGTACCTGATTTTTCTGAATTTGACTTTAGCACAACCAAAGCAGCATTCAAAGTGCCCCAGTTCCAACTCTAAAAGAACAAGTGCCTACTCCCAAAGAAAATCCAGATTTGCACTTTTAGAAAAACAGGGTACTGAGAACAACTGTGAAATTATAGTTTTTATTTACAATATAAATATATATTAATGGACAGAACTCCAGATCAAGGTATCTATGCTCCCCTCCCCTGCTGGCAATCCCACAGGTGAGGATGAACCAGTAGAAGATTGTTTATCACACACCCTCCCTCTCCCCCTACACACCTTCCAGGGCAAACTGAAGTGTTTGGCTGTTTCTTTCACCATGTTTCTCTACCTTTTCTTCCTTCTTTCCCCTCCTCCGTTCTACACATTACTGTCTCTTTCCCAGGTTTATATTTTTACTATTTTGTGGGAGATTCTAATGGGCAGAAATTAGGTCTAAATTGGATTTTGTCATATTACCCACATATTAGGTCTTGGCGTAATTTAAAAGACATTAATTGCTGGGCGTGGTTGTGCACGCTTGTAATCCCAGCATTCGGGAGGCTGAGACTGGAGGATCCGGGTTCGCAGCCAGCCTCAGCTACCTAGTGAGGCCCTCCGCAACTTAGTGAGACCCTGTTTCAAAATAAAGAATAGAAAATAGGGCTGGGGGTATAGCTCGGAGGTAGAATGCCCCTGAGTTCAATCCCCAGTACCGCCAAAAAAAAAAAAAAAAGAGATTAATTGCTTTCTTTAAGAATCTCCTTTTCCCAGGAGGGAAAGCATAGGCTTTGGAAACTGCCTCCAGCATCATTTTAGCTAGACCCTGCTCAATAGCAACTAGTGATCTCAGAAGCTCCAAATAAACAGGGAAAAGAGAAGATAAAATGGAAGAAAGACCTACGGTTGCTAGAGACCAGGTTCCCACTTGCCCTTTGACAACCTACGTCAAAGTCTGGGACCTGGTTAGAAATGATGTTTGGGGTTATTAGTCATGCTCACCTTTGGACTGAGTCAGCATTGTAAATAACAAGGGTCAGCAACTCCTCATCTAGGGTAGTGGGAATAAATCAAAGGCCTAAGTGCAAGATAAGAGAGAGAGAGAGAGAGAGAGAGAGAGAGAGAGAGAGAGAGAGAAGGA
>PVLC010019033.1:0-31227 GCA_004027655.1 Graphiurus murinus | reverse complement strand
GCGGTACTGGGGATTGAACTCAGGGGCATTCTACCTCCGAGCTATACCCCTAGCCCCATTTTTTATTCTTTATTTTGAAACCGAGTCTCACTAAGTTGCGGAGTGCCTCACTAGGTAGCTGAGGCTGGCCGCGAACCCGGATCCTCCGGTCTCAGCCTCCCGAATGCTGGGATTACAAGCGTGCGCCACCACGCCCGGCTAGGTTTGCACTTAATTCTAAAGTCAATAAAAACTGATAGAAAGGTTTCAAGCAAGTCAATATACACTTGGATGAAACAAAGTGCCAAGAAAGCCTAGGATGTGTCTTTAGTCATCTGGTGATGGGGGAAATGTTTATACCCTGAACTAGAGCACGCTCATTGAAAATTAGGAGAAATGAATAGTTGAGATATTGCACTATATCTTGCTGACTTTGAACCCAGGTATAATCAGAAAACAAAAAAAGAAAAAATATTTAGCATCTCTGACCATCATTGAATTTGTCAGAAAGTTAGATGATGAAAAAATTGATAATCATGGTCCTATGTTTCTCAAATGTCAGTTAATTAAACAAATATACATATTTATCAACCACTATTTTCAGACAGTGATAAATATTACTGTGAAGCAGATAAATACAACTTCATCTTTATTCTTGAAAAGTTGTTATATATGTAACTAAATATAAGATTTAAAATAAATTATTATAGAAACAATATAACATGAGAACGCATAAGAAGAAATTTACTCCAATGTGCAAAAATTAGAAAACTTCTAAGAAGCTGAAGCAGCAGTTAAGATAGTCTGCACAGGACCAAAAAAAAAAAGATCAAAAGATGACATTTCTTTCTTAAATACATGGTCTTAAAACTTGGAATTTTTAAAGTGTGTAAGTACATATATCAAAGAACTTTTCACTGTAAAATAGTGGTTCAAAGTAGGAGCAATTTTACAGTGACCTCCGTCACCCAGGCCTTCCAGGAAACATCTGACACTGTACATAAGATGCCCCTTAGCCCCTCAAATAATTCTCTGGTCCAAATGCTAGAAGTGCTGAGGTTAAGAATCACTGTTCTCAAGTGACTTTAATATGCTGAAAAAGTGAAATTTTAAGTTTTTTAAAACAGCCCTTTTTTTAATCTATGCTTTTACTTTGTCCAGTTCTTCATACATGGTGCTGTAATTTTCCCCTAGTACTTTCTTAACTGTTTTGCATTCTTAGTCTAAGTCTTTCATAACTGTGATAGACTTAACAATTAATTCTAATACTTTAGTGTAAAAGTCAAAACCTTTCAAACATGACCTAATCAAATTCATTTTCAGTTCCAATTTTTATATTGCTCCTATTGATAGATAAATAACAAATAAGTAAACAGTTGGTTTTTCTTTGATTAGTCATTCCTCATGCCACCACATACCAGAGAAACATCATTTCAACTTAACACTATCAATCCATCTCTATTTAATTTATTAAATATAACAATTTACCCTTTATAAGTCTAAACTGACCCTTAGTATCTGTGGTTTCAATAATAAAGTGCTATTTTTGAAATACAAGTTGAATCTATGTTAAGAATAAGAAAGTCTGATTAGTCAAGCATTGATGGTTCATGCCTATAATTCCAGTATTAGGGAGGCTGAGACAAAAGGATCACAGGTTTGAAGCCAGCCTTAGTAACTTAGAAAGACCCTAAGGAACTTTGTGGAATGATGTTAAATAAATAAGTAAATAAGTAAGTAAACAAATGAATAAATATTTTTTTAAAAGTGCTGGGGTGTAGCTCTGAGGTAGAATCCCTGGGGTCAATCCTCAGCATTCAGGTATACACATCCACACATGAAATTACCTGCTTTAACTGATGTTATGATGAAATCATTCATTTACATGCTGTATTCTGTTCAACTTCATTAAGTCCACAGTTATTTTCCTGTTAATTTGTTATATTTTTATTAACAATTTACCAGCTGTGCTTAGTGGCAATATTTTTTATTAATTGTCCTATGGGGAAGTCATTTACTTCTGTAAGAACAGATGTTGTTCCATTAATGAAAGCCACTCCATCCCTTCAGAGGGAATGAATGATGTATGTAAGCCTTAAGAAATGGATTAGGTGACTGAATATATATTACTAAATCATTCTTGGAAACAATTTCAAGTATGTTTTAATATTTTTAAGCAATAAGTCTGGCAAACATAAACTTCAATGTGTTGTGATAAAATCATGTTTCAAATGACAATGTGCAATGTAAGTACAAAGCATATATTTACTTTGCCTTTTGATATATATTTTATTATTAATAAATAATTTTATGGCCTCAGTTGTACATGACTAACTTCTTAGTATATTTTAGTATCAGAAATATAAATGTATATTTATTTATATTCAGTTATTTATGTAATGAAACAGCTTAATTGGACTTCTTCTTTATTAGATATTTATTCATTTCACTGAGAAAAGAGATGTAATTTAATGAACACTCTCTCAAATCTCCAAGTTGCCCTGAAATTATTGTCATCTTGTTTGCCTTTGCTCCTGTTATAATGAAAAAATTCCTGACCATATTTTTATTTATTAATTTATTCACCAAATATTTATGCAGTGCATAACATGTCAGGCTATAAATATAATATGAACCTACAGGCAAAAATCTATGACTTCTTGAAGTATATATTATTAGGCTTATACAGGAAATAAACACAGTAAATGAGTAAATGTAATAATTTAGTGTATCTATCAGAATAGAACGGGCTGTGGTAGTGTTCTTTACTAACCTCCAAAGTAGTTCAATGCAATGCAACTTTATTTCCAGGCATAAAAACCCATCCACTTACCTCTTCAGGAAAGCATCGTTCATTCCAGCCTCCTAGCCAATCCACTAGGGAGTCATTTTAACATTTTCTTCAGTGATCACCTAGTCTAGGGGATGAAAATATTGAGAATTCTGTGTTGCTATTAGAGCTACTACTCAGGAGAGTCAGAAATCAATTCAGGTTATAATTCATTGACCTATGCAAACATGTCTAAGTTTAAATGGAGTTAGAAGGTAAAGTCTTACTTTTTTTATGAAGGGAAATGGAACTAATTTTTTAACAGTTACAATAACTATTGTAACCTACCAGTCTGGTAATCAAATATTTGTTTTGAGCTCTTTTTCTGATGCAAAATTTGAATGCCTCTCAGAGAAAATTAAAATCCTGACCATTTAAGACATTGAGCCTTGAATCTGTACACCAAGGTCGATAAATAAAACACGTTTGTTTGCTTCTGCAATTATCTTTAGTGATATTATATAATATACCAGTTCTAATTGTGGATTTCTTGATTCAGATATCAAAGGACTTAAAGTATGATTTGTCAGTAATGAACAGTCAGTATCAATAAGTGAACAAGGACAAGATAAAGAAAAAAAAATCATTATTTAAGATAAGAATAAAGGGCACGAAACAAATACTGATCTATGGTAATTATACAATTCTACTCAGTACATACCTTGATCTCAGACCTGAGAGTAGAAATATTCTTTGATTGGAATTGATTCTATATATTTCAAGGGTACTTATGCTGGGAGTGGAAACATTCTTTGATTGGCACTGATTCTACACATCCAGATGCCTCCTTGTTTATTACACAGCATCACTCTAAGTTCTGTCCTCAGAGTGGCTTTCATTCATTTTCCATTTGGCCACATTTTAAGTAGGTATTTGGGAATACTTCTATCTTATAATATATATTTGATTATTAGTCAAAAAAGTAAAAAATTAGAAGTTATCCCTAATTTGTGGAATCTAGGGAGAAAATGAGTCATAGGAGGGGCTCTAAATGAAGAAGAAGAAACCTTAGGTGAGCAAAGAAGGTGAAGGGAGGGGGGAAAGAGCAAAACACCCTAATGCACAGGATGTACATTCACAAACATATCAAAGTCAATCATTAAGCTGAACATGAGAAGAGGGGAGCAGGGAGGGAATAGGTGGGAATTGGAAAGGGTTAACTGAGACCTGTATGCATGTATGCTTCTACCAGCTTGTAGCTCACAAAGATGTATGATTACAATGTACCAATAAAATATAAAAAAGAATATATATTTGATTATTATACTTTGACACCAAAATTCTGAGTACTGAGCATCATTTTAGTTCTCAAAGAGACACAATTAAAATATTAATAGTTTTTAATGTGCTTTTATTGTTATACATGTTATTATTTGATTTTGTCAGCTACATTTCCTTTCTTTGGCCAATACTAAGTACTCTACCCTGACCTAATTGCTGATACCCCAAGATTTCCAATTGGATAGGTGATGGTTCAGGGAAATATGAGTTACTCATTGGAAAAGTGGGTTATTATTTTAACTAAGATAGTGTTCAGAAAAATCTCACTATTTGAAGAGACATATAAAGGAGTAATTCAGTAAAAAAGAATTGCCAATTTCAAGGCCTTGACACCTAGAGGAAGTATCCAAGAATGAGCAAAAAGCCTGGACAGTTAAGGGAGGAGCAAAGGGAAACTAATAAGAGATGATGGACCCAGATGATGCTGGGCTCTGTTGGTGATTATAATAACTTTTGCATTACATCTGAGTAAAAACACCCCCCCACACACACACTTACACACAGACACACACAGACACACACACACACACACGGGTTTTGAACAGAGAGTATTTAGATCTGAGTTTTTTTTTTTTATTTCCCTCCCAGATTTATTAATATTGAGTTGACAAAAATCATATATACTTGAAGTATACCATTTTTTATAGTGAAAGGTTCACCACAGAAAAGCTAGCCACATGTCCAGCACTCATAGAGTTGCCTTTTTTTTTTTTTTTTTTGCGGTACTGAGGATTGAACTCAGGGGCATTCTACCTCTGAGCTATACCCCAGCCCTATTTTTTATTCTTTATTTTGAAACAGGGTCTCACTAAGTTGTGGAGGGCCTCACTAGGTAGCTGAGGCTGGCCACAAACCTGGATCCTCCAGTCTCAGCCTCCCAAATGCTGGGATTACAAGTGTGTGCCACCACGCCTGGCTCAGTTGCCTTTTCTTGTGATGAGAACTTATACCATCTACTATTTAATAAATTTCCAGCATAAACTACAGTACTATTAACTGTAGCCACCATGTTGTTATACATTAGGTTTTCAGAATTTATTTATCCTACATAAGTGAGTCCTTATATTAACATACACCTTTGTTGAAATTGAGGATATTAGTGAGTATAAGGTGCAAAGCCAGATAAGATTTTGTAAAGCAATTCCAATATTCTACCTGACTGATGTTGGTGGTAGTGATTGTGAGATGTGTTTAGAATCTGAACATATTTTGAAGGTTAAGTTAATAGGACTGGATTAGCTATAGAAGTTTCAAGATTAAGTAGGCTGAAGATGTCTCCAGTTTTTGGTTGCTATTCTGATATTTTGCCATTTTATATTTACTTTTTGTTATTTCAAATAAACAAAAGGTGAACTTCCAATTAAACAAAATACAAAAGTCAACATATAGAGGTGGTTTTAAAAGAAATATAGTAATCTAATTTGTGTATAGGGTATGCTTAATTTACCTATTAAAATACCAGGTGACATTCTTGATTAGGGTGGTGAATATATAATAATGGAAACTAGGATGAGATCTGAGCAGGGAAACTGGATTTTGAGGTAAGAACTATTTGCATATTTAAAATTGGGAAATTGGATAAGATCTTCTTGTTAGTTATTATAGACAGAAAATTCCAACCACAAAGTGTGGGTCACCTAAACACTATCAGACCTGGGAAAAGAGGAACATTCTATACCGGAGACTGGTGAAGTCTTACACAAAGAGGACTGTAGTCAGTAACAAATAAATGAAAAGATAGCAGTGTTTGAAAACCAATAAACAATATTCAAGAGAAAGGAATGGGCATTATGCTATAAGTAAAATAAAGATTGAGTTGTGACCATTGGATGAGACATATTTATTAACTTTAATAGCTATTTGACCAAAATCTGCAGTGATGTGCTGGACCACTTTACAATAGTAAAAAAAAAAAAAAAAAAAAAAATACGTAATGCAATCCCATGTATTGATCTTCCTGAGGGTTGCTTGTGCTTTTGAGGTCTTGTTGAGAAAGTTTTTACCTGTATCTATGTGTTCAAGTGTTGGTGCTATGCCCTCTTGAAGTAGCTGCAATGTCTCCGGCCTAACTTCCAGGTCTTTGATCCACCTTGAGTTGAATCTTGTGCAGGGTGAGAAAGTGGGGTTTACTTCTAGTTTCCTGCATATGGTTAACCAATTTTGCCAACACCATTTGTTAAAGAGGCTATCTTTTTTCCAGTGTATATTTTTGGCTCCTTTGTCAAAAATCAGTTGACTGTAAGTCTGCGAGTCTGTTTCTGAGTCTTCTATTCTGCTCCATTGGTCTGTGTGTCTGTTTTTGTGCCATTACCATGCTATTTTTATTACTGTGGCTTTGTAGTAGAGTTTGAAGTCAGGTATTGTGATACCTCCTGCATGGTTCTTGTTGCTAAGAACTACTTTGGCTATCCTGGGCTTTTTGTTTTTCCAGATGAATTTAAGGACTGATTTCTTTATGTCTGCGAGGAGTGCCCTTGGTAATTTCATGGGTATTGCATTGAATCTGTAGATCAGTTTTGGGAGGATGGCCATGTTGATGATATTTATTCTGCCTATCCAAGAGCATGGTAGATCCTTCCATCTTCTAAGGTCTTCATTGATTTTTTTCTTCAACTTTTTGTAGTTTTCCTAAAAACTTTCTCAACAAGACCTCAAAAGCACAAGCAACTCTCAGGAAGATCAATACATGGGATTGCATTAAACTGAAGAGCTTTTGTGCAGCAAAGGAAACTGTCAAGAACCTAAATAGAAAGCCTACAGAGTGGGAGAAGACTTTTGCCAGTTACTCTTCAAATAGAGGTCTAATATCTAGGATATACAAAGAACTCAAGAAAATCACAGCTAAGAAAGCAAATAACCCAATCAAAAAATGGGCAAAGGATCTAAACAGACACTTCACAAAAGAAGAAATACAAATGGCCAATAAATGTATGAGGAAATGTTCCACATCATTAGCAAATGTTCCACATAATTAGCAATCAGAGAGATGCAAATCAAAACTACCTTAGATTTCACCTAACTTTGATCAGAATGGCAATCATAAAAAAACACGAACAACAATAACTGCTGGCGAGGATGTGGAGAAGTGGGAACTCTAATACACTATTGGTGGGATTGCAAACTAGTGCAACCACTTTGGAAAACAGTATGGAGGATCCTCAGATGTATGGGAATGAACCTACCATATGATCCAGCAATACCACTTCTGGGTATCTACCCAAAAGAATGGAAACCAAACTATCAGACCGATGCATGTGTATCTATGTTTATAGCTGCACAAATCACAATAGCCAAACTATGGAAGCAGCCAAGATGTCCATCCACAGATGAATGGATTACAAAAGTAAGGGATATGTACACAATGGAATTTTACTCAGCCATAAAGAAGAACAAAATCATGTTCTTTGCAGGAAAATGGAGGCAACTGGAAAACATTATGTTAAGTGAGATTAGCCAGTCACAAAGTGTAAAGAAGCATATGTTCTTCCTAATATGCGGATGCTAGGGAGATGATGGGGCATAAGAGGGTCTCCAGATGAAAAAGGAGAGACCCTTGAAAGCAAAGAAGTTGATTTAACTGAAGGCGTTGGATGGGGGGGGGGGCACACTAATGTATACCATGGTTACTCACTAAACTGAACTTGAGAGGGAGGGAGGGCAGGGAGCGGGTAGGAATTTGGGGAAGGGGTCAAATGAGAATTGTGAGCACATATATCATTATCAATTTGTACCTAACAAAGATGTATGTTTACAGTATATGAATAAAAATAAAAATTAAAAAAATTACAAAATGATAATCTCAATATATTCAGAGAAACCATTTTAAAAATTGCAACCTGTTAATGGTATTGATGGGAAAATAAGACCATATCACAAATAATGTAGAAAACCTTTTATTTTTTTAACTAAAAGCCTATAGAGATAAATGTGAATTGAAATGTAAAATATCACCACCATTTTGGAAAATATATTGATAGTTTCTCATGAGGTTGTATACATACCAGTCATTTATTTCAGAAATTAAACTTCTTAGAATTAATTTAAGATAAATGTAGATATAAGGACAAGTTAATCTTATATATAAATGTACAGAATAGCTTTATTCATAAATGACAAATCTGGAAGCAATGAGTTATAACCACCAAAAGTTAACAAATTCACAGATTTTGGTATAATTAAGTATTATTTTATTAGTTAAAATTATCTGGTTCGTATAACAATGTAGAAAATCATCAACAACATAATGATTCACAAAGGAAACCAGACTTAAAAATAGTAACATTTAGCATGATAGAAACAGAGATAAGTAGCTTGTCTAGAGTAATAAAAATCAGATGAATGGTTTCCTCCATCCCATCCCAACTTGGGCTGTAGAGTTGACATACAGAATCTATTTAGAATAATAAAAAGATCTATATATTAAATAAATATATATATATATATATATATATATATATATATATATATATATATATATACTTTATATTGGGGGGTTGTAATAGAGTCTCACTAGTTGCTAAGAGTCTTTCTATGTTGCTGAGGTTGACCTTGAACCTGTGATTCTCCTATTTCAGCCTCCCAATTACTGGGATAACAGGCATGCACCACCACACTCAAAAATATGGTTGATTTTTAAGAGCAAAAATACCTGAAAGAGTAGACAAATATAAAAAATATGTTCCCATTTTTTAACAGTATATATAGCACAAATACACACACACACACACACACACACACACACACACACACACACGAACATTACAATAGCAATCTTTAACTAATTAAAACAGAAGATAGCCAAATTCAAACCACACAGACACTAAACTGTTACTTAACTGTTGCAAAATTTTTCATATGATATTTTTAGGCGTAGTATCCTAAAAAATCACTACTCAGCATTACTAATAATATTAAGCAAAAAATTAAGTACTCAATTTTGTGAGCTGTGATGGAGTACAAAAAGAATTTAGGTCTTATTTTCATAGTTGTTTTTTTTTAGTTGAATTTGTTCTTAATTATACTATTTACTTTAAATAATAAGATATATGAATGTATTTATATATTAATGTAAATATATACAAGTAAATATATATAAATATATGTATATATTATATATCATATTAATAATGTATAAATATTATTAATATACTTTTATATATTAATATATTATATGATCTATATTATATACTAATATAATATAAGTAATATATTATAAGTAAATATATATTAAATAAAATAAGCAAATTATAGAGAATTGAATGTGAATAGTAAAATCTCTACTCTCATTTGCTTCCTGACAAATTGAGTATCCCAATTCTGCAAAGTAATAATTTAAATACTCATAAACAACTGCTGACATTCTCAAATTAAATTGCTTAAACACACACTGTGCATCAAGTTCAGTAAATTGAATCTCTGCTTTAAGTCTTTGTATTATAAAGTAGAATGCACCAGTGAAAACATACACTAAGACAAATAAACTGATATACTACATAATAGAATTTCAAATCAAATGAAAATTAAATTTCTAATTCAGTTAAGTAGCACAGCATAAACAAGATATAACAAATTTTAAAGAGAGAAAGTTATTTGCACTTCTTATGTGTATGTTCTACAACATTATTGTAGGGGAAGTAAAATTATTTGAACATACACTTAATAATTCATCAATTGATCTCATTCATTAAAAATGTGATATTTTAGTCTTCTCTCTATATATTTATAACTTAGACATCCCTAAAGGAAGCTCAAGAGTCAATACAAAGTCTAGAAATCATTATGCATATTTACAAGCAAATTTACAAGTAAATTTCCTCCTGGTTATTGTGACTTTGAAATTTTAGATTTTTAATTCTACAACTCCTACTATAAATACGTATGTACTATAAATATATATTATATTATATATACAGTTCCTAAGTAGGATGTATATTTGCGTGTGTATATATGTATTGAGGAATTTGGCAGGAGATTCTTTTCTCATTAGAAGTGGATATTTCTTACCTCATTTTATATAGCATTATTTTGCTAAAGTTTCATTTAATTCTTGATGTTCAAGTGCTCTTCTACTTATATTCAAGACTTGTCAATGTATGTAAAATCACAACTTAATATTTTAAGAATCAATAAACACTCAACAATTCAATAACCTAATCTATTAATTCTCATGCCCCAAACCCACCATTCACTGGATCTAGGCTTTTCTACTTGAAAAGCAGTGGTGAATTATCATTATTATCTACTATAAATATGTATTTTTAATGCATAAACCTTTGTTATTAAATGAAATCAAGTAGAATGACATAATAATAATGACAATGCTTCTTTATTAGCATTAGCATTTAAGAATCATTAAATGTAAATCAGAAAGTGTTTAGAAGAAGATTACTTATTATTCTGACAGTATGTATGAAGCAAATAAATTATTGTAAACACTTAAAATTCTAAGAGATAAATTTTTAACTTAGTAGGGTCTCTCAGAATGAACAAATAACACTAGTAAGAAATGGAGAAATACAAGGTAAGTGTCTATCCTATTTGTTTTCTTAGTGAGTTTCTTGAGTTTTCTGTATATTCTAGATATTAGTCCTCTATCAGGGGAGTAGTTGGCAAAAAATTCCTCCCATTTTATCAGCTCTCTGTTGAGGTTTTTGACAGTTTCCTTTGCTGCACAGACACTCTTTAGTTTAATGCAATCCCATGTATTGATCTTCCTTCTAATTTCTTGTGTCTTTGAGTTCTTGTTGAGAAAGTAAGCTATGCCTATGTGTTGAGGTGCTGGGCCTATGTCCTCTTCAAGTGATCTGGAAGGTGTCTGGTCTAATTTCCAAGTCTTTGATCCATCTTGGATTGACTTTTGTACAGGTTGAGAAAGTGAGGTTTATTTCCATTTTTCTGTATATGTTTAAACAATTTTGCCAACACCATTTGTTGAAGAGGCTATCTTTTTCCCAGTGTATGTTTTTGACTGCTTTGTCAAAAATCAATTGACCGTAATGTGTGCAGATTTGTTTCTGAGTCTTCTATTCTGCTCCATTGGCCTATGCATCCCTTTTTGTGCCAATACTATGCTGTTTTTATTTGTAGTATAGTTTCACGTAAGGTATTGTGATGTCTCCTGCATGGTTCTTGTTGCTGAGAACTACTTTGGCCATTCTGGATTTTTTGTTATCCCAAGTGAATTTAAGAGCTGATTTTTCTATGTCTGTGAAGAATGATCTTGGTAATTTAATAGATATTCTATTGAACACATAGATCACTTTGGGAAGAATGGCCATTTTGATGACATTTATTCTGCCTATTCAAGAGCATGGAAGATATTTCCATCTTGTAAGATCTTCTTCAATTTCTTTTTCAATGTTTTATGATTTTCCTTGCAGAGGTTTTTTATCTCCTTGGTTAGGTTTATTCCTATTTTATTTTGGGGGTGGAGGGATATTGTGAGCAGAAGTGTTTTCTGGATTTCTTTTTCAGCAGATTTATGGTTGGCATGTAAAAAAGCCTTTGACTTTTTAAGTTTGATTTTGTATCCAGACACATAGCTGAATTTGTTGATCATTTCTTTTTTTTTGTTTGTTTTTTTTTTTTTTTTTTGAGGTACTGGGGATGGAACTCAGGGGATTCTACCTCCGAGCTATACCCCCAGCCCTATTTTTTATTCTTTATTTTGAAACCGAGTCTCACTAAGTTGCGGAGTGCCTCACTAGGTAGCTGAGGCTGGTCGCGAACCCGGATCCTCCGGTCTCAGCCTCCCGAATGCTGGGATTACAAGCATGTGCCACCACGCCCGGCTTTGTTGATCATTTCTACAAGCCTTTTGATTGAGTTTGTTGGATCATCTGGGTATAGTATCATTTCATCTGCAAATAGAAACGGTTTTAGTTCTTTTCTTCCTCACTGCTAAAAAAAAAAATCCTAAATATTCCAATCAAAAATATCAAAAATGAGAAAATAAGCTAAATAGACACTTCACAAACAAAGAAATACAAATGGTCAATACATGTATGGAAAAAATGTTCAACATCATTAGCAATTAGAAAGATGCAAATCAAAGCAACCCTGAGATTTCACCTAACTCCAATTAGGTGATCATTATCAACACAAACAACTGCAATTGCTGGTGAGGGTGTGGATAAGGGGGAATTCCATTACATTGTTGGTGGGATTGCAAATTAGTGTAACCTCTTTAGAAAACAGTATGGAGGATCCTCAGACTAATGGGAATAAACCTACCATATGATCAAAGAATACCACTTCTGGGTATCTACCCAAAAGAATGGAAACCAAACTACCAGACTAATGCATGCATATCTGTATTTATATCCACACAATTCACAATTGCCAAACTATGGAACCAGCCAAAATATCCATTAATATAATGTACAAATAATGGTTATTGGTCAAAAAATTCCCCAAAGGACTTAAAGTATTTTTTTTTTTTTATGTCAGCAAGTAAAAAGAAATCCTCTAGGAACTGTGAGTTGAATTTGGAGAATGAACACAGCAATGTAGGTGACATGAGGTTTTGTGCAACTCAGGTGTGGTAATTTACTTCTGTGATATAGGAATTCAGGTGCATGTGATTTATTGAGATATTATTCTTAAGTAAAATAGTATCAATGGTTGGAGTAAGGAAGGGAAGAAAAAATTGAGCAAAATTGTTTCAAGTGAAGTCTAGCCATGGCTAGGCAAATAGGATGTGATGTGCATGGGAATTTTGTGTGATATATTTATGGTATTATATAAATTTCATGGTTAGAAGAATTGTTCTTGTTGGACCAATTCCATGGAGAGAGCACAGCTGTGAGTTCTTAGCTGCCAACAATTATAACAATTGGTGAAGAGGTGCACAGGTCTAGCTAAGGGAATCTGAGCAAAATGATGGCATGGTCTATAATGACCCTGGCACACTTATAGCTTAATATTGACAAAAGAATAACAACATTATCATTCCCATTTTCTGGTCTCCTAATTTATGTATGTAGGTACATATCTCTTTATAGCTACATCAATAGCACCTCAAACTCTCTATTTGCAATATTTTACTTTCAATATCTCTTGACAGTGCTTTTTATAGTGGTAATCTTATAGGTAAAATACCCATATCTATCCATTTGTTCAAATTTTTAGGCTATTTTTGATACCTTCCTTTCTCAAAACAGCTTTATCCATTCTATTGCTATAGCAGATGTTTTTGCTTCCCAATCCATATTCCCATAGTTCTTACCTCCATGTTCATGACCTTGGCTACTACTGAAAACTCTTGTAACTGTTCACTTAAGGTCTTCCCCTAGCAAACTCAGTTGGCACAAGGGCAGGCAGGAAGTATTGGAACTGAATCAGTTGCCTATGTATTGGGGTATTAAACTGAATAAGTTATGTGTGTGTGTGTGTGTGTGTGTGTGTGTGTGTGTGTGTGTGTGTGTGTTGGTTGGGGATTGAATTCAGGGTTTTGCACATGCTATGCAAGCACTGTACCATTGAACTGCAGCCCCAGCCCCAGCCCTGAAATTTACAAGTTGATTTTAGTCAATGATGAGTGGGATTTGGAAGATTAATTCCCCATAATTTTTTATGAGAAATCTTCTATGGTGTCTCCTAGACATCCACAGAAGAAATGAGATCCAACTCACTGTGGAAAAGTTATTTTCACACCTTAACTTGTACCCATTTTTTTTTAAATCTCAGTTCCTACCCTACTGACCAGTACTTGCCTTTGTCCCATTAAAAGAAATGATGAAAAGTTATTAAAAGAAAGCAAATAAGGAGATTATTTTTATTTTTAGTATTGGAGATTTAACCTAGGGACAATTTACTTTCAAGCTATCCCCCTCAAGTTCTTTCTTTCTATTCTACTTCTTTTGGGTCTTGATAAATTACTAATGCTGACTTCACACCTGCATTCCTTCTGGCTCAGCCTCCCAAGCATTGAAATTATAGGAATAAAGGAAATTTTCAAAAATAAATCTTCACATATTATTACAATACTTTAAGTAATCTAGTGTAACATACTGCTTTGTTCTTCAGTAGTGGTTTTTTTTTTTTTTTTTTTTTTTTTTTGCGGTACTGGGGGTTGAACTCAGGGGCATTCTACCTCCGAGCTACACCCCCAGCCCTATTTTTTATTCTTTATTTTTGAAACTGAGTCTGACTAAGTTGCGGAGTGCCTCACTAGGTAGCTGAAGCTGGCTGTCTCAGCCTCCCGAATGCTGGGATTACAAGCGTGCGCCACCACGCCCGGCAGTAGTGTTTTTTGTGCATGTTTATGTACTTAAAAACTGCTATTACAATTTAGAGTCCTGACCTGATTTTTCATAGTTTATTTGTTAGACATACTTTATTTGTGACTACATTATTTTTCACAATAATTTTAAATACCTATATGTTATTCAGTTAAGTTAGTATAGTATACTTGGCCATTTATTGTTATTGGAAGTGAAACCTATAAAACTGAGATTCTATAGCATTTAATACATTTATAGTTTATGAATATTTTGCTATCATAAGTGTATTCAACTCAAACTCTTTGTGTTCTGCTTCCTGATATTTACATCTGGCTGTTGTTATTTAAAAAATAATATAAATAGAGAACTGACAATGATTCTGTTAGTTATTTCAAATTATTCAAGTTGATATTGTTTTCTTTTCACTCTGTGATAATAAATAATGAATATATAAATAAAGATATTTAGTTATGATACTTCATAACTAAATATAGCTGGTTGGGTTAGATACCAAGATCATCAGATTTTTAAATAATCATGTTCAGTATTAAATAAGAATTTCTTAATGAAAATATATTTGCATAAAAATAAAAGTTAAACTATTAAGAGAAGATATTGTATTTACATTCATAAGAAACACTGAGACAAACACTTGAATGCCATTTCATCCTTTTTAGTTTATTTTGGAAACTTAATCAAGGAAGCAAAAATGAAAACCAAATATCCTCAAAAATGTATCTGCAATGCTTTGAAGAATAATTAAAATGCTTATATAGCAATGTGTCTTAAAATAATCTAGAGGTTCCCACCAAAGTGTAGCAAATGGGTGTACAGATTTCCAACTTGCTTAGGTATTAATGGTCTGAGCATTGAGAGACCAGTCTACTAGACTGGCTGCTTTGAGGTTCATGTGTCCCTGTTTAACCTAGTGTTTCCTTGTAACATTGTTTTTATATATTCCATGATGCAAGAAGATTGCAAATCACAATGTTCTTTTCTAAACAATTTGAAAATAAACTAACAATTATTATTTTTTTACTTTGAAACCATATATGATCTGATAACAAATGCATACACATGATGAAAGCACTCAGAAAATTATTCATTATTCCTCTATAACTTTATTATTAACTTTGATGCATTTCATTCAAGGGGTATGTTTTGTGTGTCTGTTTAAGTGTTTAAAAGAACCTAGATATGCATTAAATTAATGAATGATTATTTTAGAAAGTTAAAAAATGCAGAAACTTCTAGAAACTTGAAATTTGTAGGATTTAGAATTTGCATGTTTAAAGAAAAAAGAATTTTGTCAAATGTGCTTTCTGTGTCTTTTGAAATGACCATGTGATTGTTGTTCCCTTAGATCTTTTAATGTTTGATTTTAAAATTTGTTTGTCTCAGGTTTTCTTATGAATGTAAATACAATATCTTCTCTTAATAGTTTAACTTTTATTTTTTATGTAAATATATTTTCATTAAGAAATTCTTCTTTAATACTAACCATGATTATTTATAAATCTTATGCTCTTGGTATCTGCTTGTGATATTCCAGCCTTGGTCTATATAAAATGACCCCCTTTCAAATGAATCAATTTATTTTATTTAGTGCTTGTTTATTGACTTGCATATGTTAACCAGCTTTACTTACCTGGAATGAAACTAAGTTGATCACGGTGTCCTATTTTCTTGATGTAGATTTGAATTTGAATTTCTAATATTTTATTATAAACTTTTACACCTGTGTTCATCAATGATATTGGTCTGTAAATTTATTTTCCTGAAAACAGGCAATTTAACTGAATAGATACTTCTCAAAAGAAGAAGTATAAATGATCAGTAAATATATGAAAAAAAAAAGTTCAATGTCATTAGCAAATACGGAAATGCGAATGAAAACTGCACTTATATTCCATCTAACTCCAGTTAGAATGACAATCATCAAGAGCACAAACAGTAATAAATACTCCTAAGGTTGTGGGAAACAGGAACTCTTATACACTGTTGATGAGAATGCAAATTACTACAGACACTATGGAGATCATTGTGGAGGTTTCTCAGAAGACTTGGAATGGAACCACCATATAACCCAGCTATACCTCTCCTGAACATCGTTCCAAAGGAATTGAAGTCAGAATATTATAGTAATACATGCACATCCATGTTTATGGCAACACAAGTCACAATAGTCAAATTATGGAAGTAGTCTAGGTGTCTTTCATTAGATGAATGAGTTACAAAACTATGATATATACACACAATGAAATTTTACTCAAGCCATAAAGAAGAACAAAATATTGTCATTTGCAGAAAAATGGATGGAGCTTGAGAATATTATGCTAAGTGATATTAATCAGTCTCAGAATAGTATATTTCCTCTCATATATAGAAGCTAGATAGAAATTGGGAAACAAAAGAGACCTCAGATAGAAGAACAAAAACTCCAATGGAGTGATAGAGGGAGTTTGGGGAAAGGGGGATAAAAATATTTTAAAAAGCAACTATTTAAATAATGCTATGTATGTAAATCACCAAGGCCAATCTCAATGACATGTACTGGGAAAGAAAGGGAGGGGTGATATCTGAAGGGAAATGCACCTAGTACTGTGTGCTTGTTTATTCCTATCACACTATACCGCAGTAGGATGTATAATAGCAATGTACCAAAAAATTATAAAAAAGGAAAAGGAATATGATAGAAAGTGAAAATATTTTTGCATTGATTTTCACATTGACTTTCACAAAATTTCCATTAAAAGCCAGGCATGGTGGCACACATCTGTAATCTCAGTACTTGGAAGGCTGAGACAGGAGCATTGGAGGTTGGTGTCCAGCTTCAGCAACTTAGTGAAGCTCACAGCAATCTAGTGAGTTCTGTTTCAAAACAAAAAATAAAAAGGTCTGGGGGTGTATCTCAAAGATAGAATGCCTCTGGGTTCAATATCCAGTACCATTAAATAAATAAATAAATAAATAAATAAATAAATAAATAAATAAATAAATAAGTAAATAAATAAATAAATAAATAAAAATTCCATTAAATGCTATTCATAACAAAGTTTATTCTTTACAGGAGCAAAGATAACTCAATGAATAGAGGAAACATCACTTATTTTAAGGTTGTACTTTTAAAAAATTGTGTGTCAAGATGGCAACTGAGGGAAACACCTCTCCTAGGGCACTGTGAGCTCTAATCAAATCTGCCATAAAAGCAGCTTCTTGATGGAAGAAAAAAATGCAACAAAAAAGTGAAAAAGCAACAAAAATTGAGCTACAACTAAAGAGGCCCCAGAAATCCGACCAGGGAGAGCAAAGGAGCCCAACCGTACGGCAGTGGTGCCATGTGGCAGAGAGGCAGCAGCCATTAAGCTGGCTACCCTGCTGCGTACCCAGTGACCAGGTGTGAAGTAAGCAACTCCAGAACTCCACATCCTAACAAGGCAGCAGATCCCCACACCTTCCAGAGTGACCAGAACGCCTGGTATAATCAGCATAAGCCCAAGTGGGGCCACCCAGCTCACCTCTTCCCTCCAGAGCCAGAGCAGTGACCAAGTGCACCACAGAACTTGAATCAAAACTGCCGCAAATGCAGCTCTGTGATGGAAGGAAAGAAAAGAAAAGCAGCGAAAAAAGTGAATAAAGAAACAAAAGCAGCTGAACAGAACCCAGGGAGAACAAAGGAGCCGGCACAAACTCATGGCAGTGGCCTGCATCAGAAACTGGAGGCTGCCATCTTGCCAGCTACCATTTTGCCAGTCACCAAGAGCAGTAGCTATTAGCACTAAGACCTCCAAGGACCTCCAGTGCATCCAACGACCAGAAGTTGAGTAAGCAACTATGGAATTACACACCATAAACATGTGGCATATCCCCACATGATCAACAGTGATCAAGAATAACTGAGACAACCATCTTAAGCCTGTGGGGAGGACACCTCAGATCACCCCTCCAACTGGAACCAGAGCAGCAGTGATCTGTAAGTTAAATTGCACCCCCACGGTGCAGGGGCTCCTATACAAAGCACAGACTTAGTCACCCACCTTTCAAGTGATTGGATAAAAGCAGATACAAAACTGCTAAACAAAATAATAGCAATGCTCATTCAAAACCACGTCAAGAAAATTATACACCATGACCAAGTCGGGTTCATCCCGGGGATGCAAGGCTGGTTCAACATACAAAAGACAATCCATGTAATTCACCATATAAACAGACTCAAAGACAAAAATCACATGATCATCTCAATTGATGCTGAAAAAGCATTTGACAAGATCCAACACCTATTCATGCTAAAAGTACAGCAGAGAATCGGAATAGAAAGAACATACCTCAACATCATAAAGGCAATATACAATAAGCCCATAGCCAACATCATATTAAATGGAGAAAAACTGCAAGAGTTTCCACTAAAAACAGGAACAAGACAAGGATGTCCATTATCACCACTTCCATTCAATATAGTACTTGAGACTCTAGCCAGAGCAATAAGACAAGAGAAGGAAATCAAAGGGGTAAAAATAGGGAAAGAAGAACTAAAACTATCTATTTTTGCAGACGACATGATACTATACTTAGAAGACCCAACAAACTCAACCAAAAAACTTATAGAACGGATCAACAAATTCAGCAAAGTGTCTGGATACAAAATCAATTTTTAAAAGTCAGAAGCTTTCATGTATGTCAACCATAAAACCACTGAAAAAGAAATCCAGAAAATGATTCCACACACAATAGCACCCAGAAAAATAAAAATACTTAGGGATAAACATAAAAAAAGAGGTAAAAGACCTCTATAAGGAAAACTATAAAATGTTCAAAAAAGAATTTGATGAAAACCTTAGAAGATGGAAAGATCTTCCATGCTCTTGGACAGGCAGAATAAATATCATCAAAATGGCCATCCTCCCAAAAGTGATCTACAGATTCAATGCAATACCCATGAAATTACCAAGTTCACTTATCACAGATATAGAAAAATCATTCCTTAAATTCATTTGGAACAACAAAAAGTCCAGGATAGCCAAAGTAGTTTCTAAGAACAAGAACTATGCAGGAGGTATCACAATACCTGACTTCAAACTCTACTACAAAGCCACAGTAATAAAAACAGTATAGTATTGGCACAAAACCAGTCACATAGACCAATGGAGCAGAACAGAAGTTTCAGAAACAGAAACATGTGCTTACAATAAATTGATTTTTGACAAAGGAGCCAAAAATATACACTGGAAAAAAGATAGCCTCCTTAACAAATGGTGTCTGGAAAACTGGTTAACCACATGCAGGGAAATGGAAATAAACACCACTTTCTCACCCTGCACAAGGGTCAACTCAAGGTGGATCAAAGACCTGGAAGTCAGGCCAGAGACCTTGCAGCTACTTGAAGAGGGCATAGGACCAACACTTCAACACATAGGCACAGGTAAAAACTTTCTCAACAATATTCCAACAGCACAAGCAACTCAAAGGAAGATCAATACATGGAATTGCATTAAACTGAAGAGTTTCTGTGCAGTAAAGGAAACTATTAAGAACCTCAACAGAGAGCCCACAAAGTGGGAGAAAATTTTTGCCAGCTACTCTTCTGATAGAGGTCGAATATCTAGGATCTACAGAGAACTCAAGAAACTCATAAGAAAACAATTAACTCAATGAAAAAATGGGAAAAGGATCTAAATAGACATTTCACAAAAAAAGAAATACAAATGGCCAATAAATGTATGAGGAAATGTTCTACATCATTAGCAATCAGAGAGATGCAAATCAAAACTACCTTGAGATTTCACCTAACTCCAATCAGAATGGCAATTATCAAGAACATAAACAACAACAAATGCTGGTGAGAGTGTAGAAGTGGGAACCCTAATACATTGTTTGTGGGATTGCAAATTAGTGCAACTACTTTGGAAAACAGTATGGAGGATCCTCAGATGAATGGGAATGAACCTACCATATGGTCCAGCAATACCACTTCTGGGTATCTACCCAAAATAATAGAAACCAAACTATCAGACTGATACATGTGTATCTATGATTATAGCTGCTCAATTCACAATAGCCAAACTATGGAAGCAGCCAAGATGTCCATCAACAGATTAATGGATTACAAAACTATGGGATATGTACACAATGGAATTTTACTCAGTCATAAAGAAGAACAAAATCATGCTATTTGCAGGGAAATGGATGCAACTGGGAAACATTATGTTAAGTGAGATTAGTCAGTCACAAAGAGTAAAAAGGCATATGTTCTCCCTAATATGCGGATGCTAGGGAGAAGATGGGGCATAAGAAGGACTCCAAATGAGAAAAGGAAAACCCTAGATAAGCAAAGCAGTTGACTTAGCTGATGTACGGGGGGGCAGGGGTCGCCCTAATGCACATGATGTACTTTCACAAATATATCAAAGTGAATCACTAAACTGAACTTGAGAAGGAGGGAGGGCAAGGGAGTGGGGTGGGAACAGGGGAAGGGGTTAAAAGAGAAATGTGTGTATATATGCCTTTATCAGCTTGTAAGTAACAAAGATGTATGATTACAATGCACCAATTAATCTAAAAAATTATATGAGGAATATTAAGGTAGTTATTCATTTTTTAGTAAATTTCACTTCTACTTTATCAACAACATAGGTTATATTGTTATAGAAACAGAGTCTGAGGGAATGCTATTAGATTATTCAGAAATAAAATCTCTAAATTATTTTTGATCAGTGAATACATTATTATTCAATAAAAAGAATATATTTTATTTTTATTTGTCTCTTGTTAACCTAACGTCATTATTGTATATACACACTTTAGGAATTATGTATATATATATATATATATATATATATATATATATATATATATATATCTCCTAGTCTCTTTCCTTTGGAATAAAATATTACACAGCTTATTAGATCCAGGGCTCTATGTGTATATTTTTCTTTTTCTGTCTTCTACTGTTTCCTCTTCTGGTGATTTTGCAGAATGTCTGCTTAGCTACAAATTTCCTTCATGACTTTCCAATTTTACTTAATCTGGTTGTGATTTGAACATTTTTTATAATGGAAAGGAGAAACTAGGCATTTGAATTTAATTATATAATAATAGGTAGTTTTTTTTTATTTGAAAACAATTCATGTTACAATACTACTCCAAATGTCTTGGGATATCATGATACCTCTTGTGGGTTCTTGGCCTCTGTGGTGAAAAGAATTTCAACATGCCCAAGTTAGGGACAAAAGAATGGGTTTTATTTAGGAAAGTGAGGGAATTAAGGAAGAAGACAAGTAAAGGGAGATCATTTGGGCCAAGAGCTGCAGCCTTTGCAGTTCTTTTATAGAACTCCCAAGAAGGGGTGAGCACAGCAAAGGTCTGGACTGCCTCTTCCTCACGTTTCTTAGCAATGGTGAGTGGTGGCCAACTGAGGTCTGACCTTTGCCTTCAAGGATCCTTTGCTTATTTAGCATCCCAGGAATCTCAGGTGGGGAAAGGGGACTTACAGATTAAGGGTATGAGCTCATTAAGTCTTCTATCCAAGATTCTACACAACCTATAAGATGGAGTTAGAGATTATGAACTTTCCATATTTTAAAACTATATTTTTTCCTGTCTTTCCAAATCCATCTCCTTTCTGCCTAAATCTTATTTCTTCTATTCTACCTCATCACAAATACATTCTGTTTAACTTCTTTGTTTTTCATTACCTTTAGGTAAACAGAGTTTGTTAGTCAAATTCTTCAGTTCACAGCATGAACAGTATGACTCCTTTGTTATACTTTATTATTTTAATTTAAAAAATTTCATCAGCGATGATACAATGATACAGATAAAGCTATTTTTATGTATTCTGTGGCTTAGAGATTTTAAATGAAGTGAGACAAGGAGATCATACCATGCCAAAAGAAAGTGGTCAAATAATACTGTACAGTTTGTTTTAAGAGAAATTAAGCATATATGACAAAATGACAAGGCATAGATTGCATTCTATAATGTTTAATACACCATGTGTTTTATGTAAAAATATAAAATAGGTTGTAGATAATTTTGAAAGATCCAACAGAGCTAAACAGCCATATTATGTAAAGCATTTATTTTTTCATTTTAATACATTTTTTGCTTCTTAAATTCAAATTAAAAACTGAATAATGGCCTAATTCCCCACCTAAAATTCCTGAGATACATGGTAAACAAAGGATCCATAAAAAAGATCTGACGCTTGGTCAAGCTGAGGATTTTGAGGAAATTCAAACTTCTATCCCTGCTGTGTATTGCTATCCACCTCTCAATGAGGTTCTTCTATTAAAAAAAAAAAAACTGAGATCCAATGGCATAATTTTCTCCCTCTTGTGATGACTTGAATTCTCCCTTTTCTCCCTTGAATGTTTATATCCCCACTTCCCTAAATAAACTTTCATATTTGTCTGTAAAAGAAATGAATATATTTAGGAATAAAAAAAGGAATGTCCTCCATTTTAATATTCTTTAAATATCCAAGGTGTGCTCAGAACAGGGGGCCCAAAGAATACGCCCTTTGTTTACAACACACCTAACATAAATCTGAGACCATTGTGATGAGGGGCACAGCCCTCATGACCACCCTATGAGCAAATGCCTTTCAAGTGTCCCCTGGGATAATCATTAGGGCAGAATAAAGGGTGAAGAAGAGTGAGTAGAGATGGGGTATATTGGAGAGTGAAATTGATCAAATTTTGTTCTTTCGTATGTGTGAATGTGACACAATAAAACCCACCATTCTATATAAGTAAGATATACCAATAATAATAAAAAGAAAAAAATAAAAATTCCACACCTACACTCAGAGTTGAAGTTGAAGATTGTTTTAGAACTCATTAATTTTTATAATTTTATTTGTGTACATAAAAAAATAGGCACACATACTCATGTGTGTCTGTGTGTGTGTGAACAAACCTTGCCATATATATGCCATAGAAATTCATAGAGAGAAAAGAGAGGGAAAACTATATATATCAGAAAATGAGTGATGATAAAAATAGAAAAGTCAGTGGTGAATATTAGATATCTGGCCTGATTATAAGAATGAATAATAGTTCCATGAAGAGAAAACATATTTCATTTTATGTTGAAAAAAGTAAATATTGTTTTGAAGTAAAGTTTGACCTGCATATATAACATCTAAATGGAGTCAAGTATGCAATCAGACATATTAATTAAGAGCTGAGAGATCTAGAACAGAAAAAAAAAAATTAGTTGGAAATGGGCAGCATGTAAATGATATTTAAAATCAAGGGAACAAATGAGTTATTTATGGAGAGATTTGCCTAGAGAAATAAGGCTATATCTAGCTAGTCATTTTGAAAAGTGAAAATAAAGAGACATCGATGCATCACATAAACATTCTTTTTGGATGGGATATTAACAAACATTTCATGGAATTCCTACAGGCTTAGTAGTAGTATGGAGTCCATTTGATAGAAATTTAAAATAAACCTGATTCATTAGGTCATGTGATTTTTTTCTAAAAAATCTGCAGTTGATTATTTAAGTACATAAATGTGAAGTTTCATAATTGAATTAAAATATCATGATTTTGTTAGGTAAATGACATGAGGGAGAGAAGTGTATTGACATGAAGGCTCTTTGCAAGAAATATTTAGAATATTTAGTAAGATGACCTCAGTAGAATAACACGAGAAAAGATTTTGATTAGAAACTTAATGAAGTTATGAGGTTGAATTTGTGCAAAATGGTAGCATGCATCTGTAGTCCAAGCACTGGAGAGGCTGAGACAGGAGGTTGCTTTCATCCAGGGCAGCATAGAATGACATAAACTTAAAAAAAAAAGGGACTGGAAAAGCAGTTTGAGTAGGGAGACTGAATGTAGCATTACAGTTAGTATATTATTATCTTTGGAATTTTATTACAAACATGCAGTACATGTAATTGAGGATTCTGTGTTGAGGGAAGAAGGGAAGAAGAGAAATGCTATCAACATGTATCAAAAATAAAATAAAACAAAACAAAAACCCTAGAAAATAATTTAAGCCAAGCATTCCATTCAGATAAATTGACCTGTGCCTTTTTTATTATCTAAGTCCAGAAATTCTAAGTAATTATAGATTCCTCTCCTTGTCATCTATCCAATCTCCAGAGATTCTGTTGTGAGGTCACCCACAGAGACATACCCTTCATCACAATGGCCTCTCTCCCTACCTAAATATCCTGAGATACTTAGTAGACAAAGGATCCAGAAGGAGGACAAAGGTTACACACCAGCCAGTCACCACCCAAGGATGCTGAGGAAATTGAGGAAGAGGAAGTTCAGATCTCCAGTGTGCAACCCCACCCACCCACTCTTGAAGGTTCTATAAAAGAATTGAAAATACTGTAAACACTATCTTGCTCAGATGATCCCCCCTCTCTTGAGATGGCCTCCCTTCTTCCTTGAGCCCCTCACTTTTCAAATAAAACCTGTCTTTTCTCTGACTAGAGGGTGCTGAAATTCTTTTCTGTCATGTAAGCCAAGAACTTTAGGGAATAATTGTGTTTTCCCTTGACAATATGTGCATATGCATATTATAATTCAATGAATGTGATATATCATGTCAACAGAATAAAGAACAAAAACTATATGATCATCTTAATACATGCAGAAAATACATTTGATAAAATTTAGCATCTCATCATGGTAAAAATATTAAACAAATTATATATACCAGGAATATACTTTGACATAATAAAGGCACTTACAATAAGCTAATAGGTTAATATTAATGAAGAAACATAGAAATCTTTCTAAGATCTGGAAAAAGACAAGTATGTCCACTTCACCATTTTTGTTTGACACATCACTATAAGTCCTAGCTAGAGCAAACAGGCAAGATAAATCAATAAAAGACATGCAAGTTGAAAAAAAAGGAAATTATATTGTCATTCTCTGTGGATGACAGGAACATAAATATAGAAAACATTAAAAGCTTTACCAAAGAACTACTAAAAGTAATATATAAATTTAACAAAGTTGCAGGATGCAAAAGCAACATAAAAAGAACCATTCCTATACATCAATGATAAATTTTTTTAAACAGAAATCAAGAAAGCAATTTCATTCATGATAACAACAAACAAATAAATAAGATACCTAGAATTAAAGTTACCTAAGGAGGTGAAAGTTCCTACAATGAAAACTCAAAAACACTAAAGAGGATGACACAGATGCACACATACACACACACACCTACACACACACACACACACACACACACATACACACACACACACACAAATAAAAGATATGCTGTGCTTATGATTGGATGAAACAATATTGTTAAATGTCCATTATACCTCAAATAATGTACAGATTAAATACAATTCTGATCAAAATTTCAACTATATTCTTCACCAAACTAAATTAATATGAAGCCACACATGCCCCTAATAGTCAAAGTCATCACGAGCAAAAAGAAAAAAACAGAAGAATTCACATTACATGATTTCAAAAAACACAATGCTATAGTAACCAATGATATGGCATTGATATATAATTGATATAAAAATAGATACATAGGTCAATGATGTATACTACAGAGCCTAGAAGTAAACCCACACATCTATATTTAACTCATTTTCCACAAAGTTCTTAAGAACATGCATTGGAGAAAGAATTATCCTTTTTTAATAATCCGTTCCAGAAAACATTCAGAAGAATGAAATGGGACCCTTAGTTTTCACCAGTTATATAAATTAACTCAAATTTGATACAAGTCTTAAGTGTAAGACTTGAGACTACATTACTACTAAAGAAAATATAAAGGAAATAATTCAGAACATTGGACTTTGTAAGATTTTCTTTTGGACAAGACAGTCAACTCATAGAAAAGAAAAGCAAATATAAATGAATGGAACTATGTCAAACTAGAAATCTTCTGCACAACAAAGGAAACAATGGATATAATGAAGAAATTACCTTAAGAAAGAGAAAAATAACTGCAAATTCTGACAAAGAGCTCAACTGATATATGAAAAACACTAATCATCAGAGGAATGCAAATCAAAACCAAAATGAGATAACACCTTACACCAGTAAGAATTGCTGTGATCAACAAGACAAAGCTAACCAGTGCTGGCAAGGATGTAGAGAAAAAGGAGACTCTTCTCCATTTTGATGGGAATGTAAACTAATTCAGCCATTATGGAAAACAGTATAAGGGTTACTCAAAGGTGAAAAATAGAACAACAAAATAATCTAGCAATACTGTTGTTGGATATATATCAAAAGGGAATAAAATCAGCAGGTCAAAGAGATAGCTTCACTCCCATGTGCACTGTAGCACAGTACCAACGAAAAGAAACAACCAAGTGTTCATAATCTGATAAATGGATATTGAAAGTGTCAAACATATATGCAATGGAATACTATTTAGTCATAAGGAAAAAAAATGAAGTTTTCTCATTGGTAACAACAGGAATTAAAGATAAGATTATTATGTTAAGTGAAATACTATATGAACAGAAAGATAAGCTCTGCATGATAGCACTCATCCTTAGAATCTAAAATCTGTACAACTTGAGAGAATGGTGGTTAGTACAGGCTAGGGAGTGTAGCAGAGAGAAATGAGAAAAAGTTGATCAATGGGTACTAAGTTAAAGTCAGAAAAGAGCAAGAAGTTCTGATGTGTTATTGCACTGCAGATGAGTGTAGCTAAGAATACTCTGTACATTTCAGAAAGATAGAAGAAAGAATTTTGAAATTGTCTTACATAAGGAAATTATAAATGTTTGAGAACATAAGTAGATTTAACCTGATTTAAACATTACACTGGTATAAATATGTACATATACATATATCTACTTATATTTACAGCTTATCTATTTGATATTTGAATTAAAATGAATACATTTTAAAATAACTTAATTAAAATGAAACATACATTAAGTATTCCTATTTTAATCTTTGCTTTTTCTCCATAGCACATATGTATAATAAACTATTATTCATTCTATTGATTCTGGTGTCTATGTCCTCTATCACACAAAAACTGAAATTCAACAAGGGCATTATTTGTTCTTTACATTTTAATGTTTTTTCAGTACTTTATCGCTAGAATCTAGAAAGTTAGTAAAATGAATGGATGTGTTTAAGACATATCAAGTGTGTATAAGTTTAAAATACTTTCTAATAATAAACAAAATAATTTGTACTTATATTTTAAACATTTAAAAGACGTTTTAAACATTTAAAATATCTTTTCTACCCTGCTTAATTAACAGAGACATTCTGAGTGTGTGAAAAAGTGGATGCTTTCCTTTTGCTTTCATATTATAACAGCAGATAGATGGGTAGCACTTGAATTACCCTGTTTTTTGTTTAATTAATTAATTAATTAATTAATTAATTAATTATTTTGAGGCACTGGGGATTGAATCCAGGGGCATTCTATCTCTTAGCTACACCACTAGGCCTATTTTTTTTTTTTTTTTCAGTACTAGGGATTGAACACAGGGGCATTTTACCTCCAAGCTACACCCCAGTCCTATTTTCTATTATTTATTTTGAAACAGAGTCTCACTAAGTTGTGGAGGGCCTCACTTAGTAGCTGAGGCTGGCCATGAACCCGAATCCTCCAGTCTCTGCATCCCAAGTACTGGGATTACAAACATGCGCCACCACCATGCCTAACTTTATTCTAGTCCTTAATTCTGACCTGTCTTTCAATAAATATTGCTTTTTTAAACTGAGTTGTCTGAAAATATTCTCTAAAATATTTGTATGGATATGCAAATAATGACATGTTTATCTTTAGTAGAACTCTTAAGAAATCTAACAATAAATGGTGCTCACTTTATCAATAGAGAATTGGGCTTTTTAAAATACTATGAAATGATTCAAAACAAGGCTGAAGCCAATTTTGTTTTGACAAGTGAACTTTTTTCAATTAATACTTTGAATAAATGGTGTATGTCCCAGAAAAGCTCCAAAATGCCATGAATGAACACACAGGCTTGTGGCTTAGATTCAGTTGGCATTTCTCTTAGAAGCCAAATCTTATTTTCATAATCAAGGCCTCTCACATTGGATACATGCCTGGTCCATCGAAATGCAAGCCAACTAGTTGGTGGGACAACAGATGGGTCTATTCAACTGATGTGCCTACCTGCCAAATAAGGCTAAAAAGCATCAAAGTAAAATGAAGCATACACCAAAATCAGTGCTTGATCAAATTGGACATACAAATATAGAGAACTTTCATTCTTTCTCATCTTTCTTAATTGTGGGAAATTAGAAAAAGAAAATTGTCTAAATTGGAATCAAATTCTAGAAAATCTCATCATGGGAAAAAATGTTGAAAACCTATATAATGAAAGTAAATAAATCATAATCCATTAGTGCTGCTGGTAATTAAATAACCACCAAGCTAGCCAAAAGTTGTTTTTTGTTTTGCTTTTAATTGAAGCCATAATACAAATATGATAGGCAATGATCACAGTTGTTGGATAATATCTTTAGAAATGGCAAACTCTCCAATTTGATCATGAAATCTTCAGTGAGTCAGGAGTCTGTGATACTCCGTCTCTTGTCTTGTATTACAGTCATAAATAATTTATTACCCAGTGCATGGTGCCAATTCATAAAGAGAAATTCTGAATTACTTTCTTGAGGTTCTTATCCTTTTGCTGACTGAATGCTATGCAAGGCTCTAGTGGAGGAGTACTGTAAATTTTTTAGGCTTTTTAAAAATATTAGGACACTGGGTTGATAATCATAAAACAGAAAAGAATAGGAAAACTCATTCCTTTGTGTGCTGTTTGAATCACCAGGATCCAGATAGATACTATAATTTATACAAATTATACATTGATATTAATGAATCTTTTGCTGTAGACTCCATTTGCAAATAAAAATGTTAGGTTTTCTAGTTCCTTGTAGAACCAGGATTATCACATCATAGCTGTACATGAAAGATAGACTATTTATAATGCATAGCTAAATCCAGAAGTACCTATTTATTCTTAGGCATCTATCTTCTAATATAGACTACTATAGATTATATAAGTTGCCAAAAACAAGCATGAACAATTACAATTGCTATCGTAATTCACACCAGTATTTGATGAGGAGAAATACCAGATGAATTTTAGAGACATCTCATTAAATATTAAATTTTAAAATCTTTTTGTCACTTCCTATTTGCTTTTTATTACTGTCACTCCTTCTAAAGGGCAAACTTTAATGTATCATGATTAACTTACATTTGTAATCCCAGTACTTAGGAGGCTGAGACAGGAGGATTGCAGGTTCTTCTCCATCTTCAGCAACCTGTGAGACTGTCTAGAACTTAGTGAGACCCAGTTTCAAAATAAAATAGGGCTGGGAGTATAACTATGAGGTAGAATGCCCCTGGGTTCAATTCCCAGTCATACACACACACACACACACACATACACACACACACACACACACACAATCACACACACACTTACTGTAAGAAATATATCACTTCATAAAAATAGAAAATAAATGAAATATTAAAAAATAATGACACATTTAAAATAAACTTTAAATTAATAATAAGATTTCCTATAAATTAATAATAAACTAATTAAATTAGAAGCATATATTGGGTTAGAGAAAGATATAGACATATTATTAACTATTGTGATGATTAATCTATATTGTCAATTTCAGTGGACCAAGAGATACTTAGAACTGGAAGACTCCAAGTGTGTTGATAATATGATTTGCATGTGGAACAACAGATTAAAGGGAAGTCTGGCCCAGAGTGTGGGCAGCACTGTCCAATAGGCTGGGGACCTAGATTGAATAAGTGGAAGAAGAAGGAAGTAGCTTGGAGGCAAGCTGATCCTTCTTGAGCAGGTACATCTGCTGTTAGTTCTTTTGCCTGAGGATATTGGAATTCAGCTTGACTTCTAAAGTGGACCCTTCCAACCATTCTCTAGGGAATTTCCAGGACTTTCTGTCTTAAACTGGGACTGCATCATTGATTCCTCATATACTGAAGGTCCAGTTTCTGTGACTGAGCAGCTGATTTTTCCCCCAGTTCTCTGATGTGCAGGCAACCACCTGGGAATACAACTTCTGAGTCAAGCCAATTTTATAAATCCTCTTTTATAATATCCACATCCTGTGAGTTCTGTTTCTCTAAAGAAACTTGACTGATATAGATTTTGGTACAGTAATTGTTCTAGAGACATAGAATTTTAAGGATCAATTTACTTAGTTCATTTTGTGATTTCTGGAGTTTGCTTTCCAGATTGGCTAGGTATACCTTGCTAAACACTCACCTGGTAAGGAGGTGGAGGAACAGAACAGTGATAATCCATGGGATGAACTATTTAAAAAGATACTCAAAGTGGACACATGCTCCACCTTCTAATATCACAACATTTGAAATTAGTATTTCAATAGATGAATTTTGGAGAAACACACACCAAAAAAATTATGTCTTGAAAATGTTTAGATTTATTTTTATTATGACCTTGTTTTTGGCATTGAGTCATAAATATAATCTGCATGTATCTCTGAAATATTTTGTCACTTTAATGTTTTATTTGTCTTATTGTTTCTCTACTGTCTAATACAATACAATGACCAGATTCTTTGTTTATTTTTATTTTTATTGATTGATTTTTTTTTTTTTTTTGGTGTACTGGGGATTGAACTCAGGGGCATTTCACCTCTGAGCTACACCCCCAACCCTATTTTTTATTCTTTATTTTGAAACAGGGTCTCACTAAGTTGCAGAGTGCCTCACTAGGTAGCTGAGGCTGGCCGCAAACCCAGATCCTCTGGTCTCAGCCTCCCAAATGCTGGGATTACAAGCGTGTGCCACTCCCTGATTGCCAATGATGTGGAACATTTCCTCATACATTTATTGGCCATTTGTATTTCTTCTTTTGTGAAGTGTCTATTTAGATCCTTTGCCCATT
>PVLC010019032.1:0-25439 GCA_004027655.1 Graphiurus murinus | reverse complement strand
GGCAGGGGGCAGATCTCAGGTCAGGACTCAAAGGGCTGATGGGAAAAGGCCCTGCCCTGGCCAAGGCTGGGCTCTTGGTCCCCTTAGTGAGGGCTCCCGGCTCCCAAGTTCTTTTCTTATCTGCAGAAGCTCCCTGTACTTCCTCCTGCTGCTCTGCGTGACCCCGGCCCCCATCAGCTGGAGAGGGCGTCCATTGGCCCTCCCTTAGCAATCCCCAAGCCTGTTTATCCTTCATTCCGAAAGAAAACCCAAACCACAGCCTGGTCATGGCCAAACAATGAGGAACAGAAAGCCCCTGAGCACAGCAGGACAAAAGGTCGCTCCCTCCACCAGGGCTCCCCAGAGCAGGGGCGGAGCCCAAACACGGAGCAGCAGCCAGCTCGGGGCCCAGCAGCCCCCAGAACCCCCCTAAAACGGACAGGCGGCCTCTGGGAAAGGCGGGGCCGGAGAGGGCTCCTGTGCTTTGAGTTGGGGAGGCTGATTGACACCTCACCACCTCATGGGGGATGTGATACTTTAAAATGAGGAAATAAAGTGGATCGCACTCGAGTCCATCAGCACATTTAGGAGACCCAGTCTTCCAAAAATAGGGGTTCCCCACGTGGGAGATCTCCACCTGGGAGATCCATGTCCTGGAGGCAAGGGAACTGGAGGAGATAGATACATGATTGATTGATTGATTGATTGACTGAGTGATTGATTGATAGAGGGCAGAGAGATGATGAATGGATGATAAAGGATGATGATGAAGACAGACAGACAGACGTAAATGCATGGATGGAGGGATGCTCACGGATGAAAATAAAGAAGGAAGAAAGCTGTGCCTGAAGCTAACGTCCACTTGGAACAGCAGGTCTGACGATGCCGGTTGCACAGGTGAGAGTATGGAGAAGCGGGCAGAGCCACCTCCCCTGCCTCACAGGGCTGAGGCCACACCGGGGCGGAGTGGGGAGACTCCTGTAGGCCTCCTAGAGGGTGGTCTTGGGCTTTGCTCAAAGGAACCCTGGAAGGGAGACATGGCCTTAAAATGGTGGGTGAGTGGCCAAAACCCAGAGAGGGGGGGCTGGGGGAGGGGACAAGGCCAGCCAGGAGCTGAAACAGCTGCAAGTCCCTGCAAGAAGGTGACCCTTGGAAGCCTGCCCAGGACCAGCAGGACCACACCCGCCTGCTCTCTCATTTTGCAGATGAGGAGGTCACAGAGGGGGTGACTTAGGAGCACAAGGAGCAGTCGGGTCACCAGGGTCTTTGGGCAGACACTACAGCTATGGAGAAAGGCACAGGTATCTATCAGCCCAAAGGCCAAGGACCCCCCACATAGGAAGAAACCATTTTCAAGCAATAGAAAAACCACATAATTTGCATGGCAGGTCCCCAGGGCTTTGGGGCATGGTGAGGGGTAGCAGAGGCATTTGGGTCTTGATCCTGGGGGTTTGTAGGAGCCCCGTGGACTGTGGGGTACAGCTAAGAAGGCCGGGCCGTCACACTGAAGACCAGTCTGTCATCACGAACAGCATCCGAGTCAGGAAGGATCGACCACAGCACAGGCGGGCGGCCCGGGGTGACACATCCCACCCCAGCCTGCAGCTGTGACACTGCTTCAGAAGTGAGCTGGGGCAGACAGGAAGCCCAGCCAGGATCCAGTCCTCAGGGCCTGCCTTTGTCTACGTGCCTGGGCACAAGGATGACGGGGTGTGGTCCCCACCTCCTAGCGTGGCTCAGCCTGGTGACAAGTGTCCCAGCCCCTCCCCGTTGTCACCTCCCCCGAGGCCTGTGGCTATCACTTGGCCTCCTCGCTCTCCCACGGCCCCTTGTCAACACCCCGGCATCTCTGGCCAGCTAGTCTCCTCACTCTGGGTCCTCTGCCACCTCCCTACATCCACGTCTGGCCCTCCTCGAAAGCCTCCCTCAGCTCCTGCTGCCCTTGGGCCAGAGCGCCACCTCTTAGCTGGGTGTCCCCAAGCCGGGGCCTGCAGGCGTCCACCACCTGCCCTCAGCTCACCTGTCACCATCACTGGCAAAGAGCGGTACCTGGCCCCTGCACCCTTCCTCCAGCCCTCCTCGCCTGCTGTCACCTCCGATCAAATGTCCTGCGGGACTGACCTCTCGGCTTCAGAGTCCCCACATGGTTATCCCAAGGAAACCTATCTCTATACTGCCCAGGCCAGACCATGTATATTTTTTTATTTTACTTTATTTATTTATTTATTTATTTATTTATTTATTTATTTATTTATTTACTGTGGTACTAAGAATTGAACCCAGGGGCATTCTACCTCCGAGCTATACCCCCAGTCCTACTTTTTTATTCTGTATCTTGAAACCGGGTCTCACTAAGCTGCAGAGAGCCTCACTAGGTAGCTGAGGCTGGCCGCGAACCTGTGATCTTCCAGTCTCAGCCTCCCAAGTATTGGGATTACAAGCGTGCGCCACCTCATCCAGCTCAGACCGTATTTTGATTGTTTCTTCCTCTTTCTCCTCCCCCTCCTCCTGCACATTGTCCTCCTCTTCCTTCCTTCTTTTCTTTCTTTCTCCTCCTCCTCCTCCTCTTCTTCTTTCCCCCTCTGTGTGTATGTGGCACTAGAGCTAAATCTCCAACCATCTTCATTTTTTAAAATTTTGAGACAGGGTCTCCCCAGGTTTCCCAGGCTGGCCTCCAACTTGCAATCCTCCTGCCTCAGCCTCCCAAGTAGCTGGGATTACAAGTGTGCACCACTGCGCCTGGCTCTTGTTTCTTCTTTGCTCATCTAGCATCTCCCCAGGGAGGGAGCATGGCCCTCACCCCGAAACCCTACACCCTGAGCTGTGAACCTCAATTCTGCCATTCTCCCACCTCCGTTTTGTCATCTCTGAAATGGGGACAGAAGCGGTGTCCCTGATGTGCCCGGCTGGTACTGAGAGCTCAGTGCCATTTGCTGTGTTTTCATGACTCACCGCTCTGCGTCCGGCCAGTGCACGGCACAGCCGGTGCCTAATAAATGCTACATTGTGAGCCGGGCACGGTGGCGCATGCTTGTAATCCCAGTACTTGGGAGGCTGAGACAGGAGGAGGCCAGCCTGAGCTACTTAGTGAGGCCCTACCCAACTTAGACCCTGTTTCAAAATGAAGAATAAAAAATAGGGTTGGGGGTATAGCTTGGAGGTAGAATGCTCCTGGGTTCAATCTCCAGTACTGCATAAATAAATAAATAAATAAATAAATAAATAAATAAATAAATAAATAAATAAATAAATAAATAAATAAATGCTACATTGCTCAACAGAAGCAAAAGCTGACATTTCCAATGAGTTCGAATGAATCGGGCTTACAGGAGACCTGGGCAGGAGGTGGACTTGTAAAGAGAGGAGAGACATCCTTGTGGGACCGACTGATCTAAGATCGCAGCCTGATCCGGTCGCCCGGACCCTGGTCACATCTACATGGTGGCAGAAGCACAGAAATGTCCAGCCTAGGGTGGGAGGGTGGGAAGCTCAGCTCTGTCTCTAGCGAGCACCAGACCCGAGAGAGCATGAAGCCTCAGGGCTTCTGGGTAACAGTCACCTGCTCCGGGCTAGGTGCAAAGATAGGTGTTCAGTGCATTCCATGCGCCAACCAGACCCTGGCTCGCCTGGCACGCAGGCGGCCCCCTGGACGCCGGCTCTCGGCCCTGGTGGGAAGTGGCAGAGAGCAGCCCTGTGCTCCCACCATACGGCTGAGGGGTCCAAGGCTGAGACAGGAGCTACAGGGACGCCGAGGGACGCCAGGGGCAGGCCTGTCACCCTGCGCACATCTCACACCTGACATGGGTGGCTCGCCCAGCCAGGGGCCCAGCTGACCTGTGACCAACCACAAGAGCTCAGGAATGGTAAGGCCACACAGACCAGAATCCGGTCACCAGGCTCAGGCTGGGCAGAGCCAAGGCCGGAGGGCACCATGGTGTGCAACGGGCATGGAGGGCAGCCAGCTCCTCTTCCTCCTGTGACCTCCTGTCCCCACCTGACATCTTTGGTCCAGTCCACGGACCTCCTGCTCCTCACCCTTTCTTCTCCCCAGCCTAAGGCTCTCCTCCCAACCATCTCAACAGCACCTGGGTGGGCCTCTCTGTCTCCAGGGCCTCCGTCCCGTCTGCCCTTCCCACTGAGACCAGAGTCATCTTCCTAATCCGCTCTCTTACTCCTGTCACTCTCTGCTTAAAACTATCAGTCGCTCCCCACTGCCTCATTGCCTGCTAGATGAGTGGAATAGTTGAAAATATACTCTGGCCTGGTGTGATGGCCCATGCCTGTAAGCCCAGTACTTGAGAGAGGCTGGGACAGGAGGATTGCAGGTTCAAGATCAGCCTTGGCAATCCGACGAGACTCACAGCAATCTAGCGAGACCACTTCAAACAAAAAATAAAATAGGGCTGGGAGTGTAGCTCAGAGGTAGAAGGGCCCTGGTCAACCCCTAGTACCAAGAAAAAAAAAAGGAAGAGAGAGAGAGAGAGAGAGAGAGAGAGAAGGAAAAAAGAAAGAGAGAGAGAGAGAGAGAGAGAGAGAAGGAAAAAAGAGAGAGAGAAAGAGAGAGAAGGAAAGGAAACGAAAGGAAGGAAAGAAGGAAGGAGAAAAAGAAGCCGGGCATGGTGGTGCACGCTTGTAATCCCAGTACTTGGGACCCTGTTTCAAAATAAAGAATAAAAATAGGGCTAGGGGTGTAGCTTGGAGGTAGAATGCCCCTGGGTTCAATCCCTATTACCACAAAATAAATAAATAAATAAATAAATAAGTATATAAACAAACAAAGAAAAAGAAAGGAAGAAGGAAAAGAAAAGAAAACATACTCTGGAATAAAGATGTCTGGCTTTGAATTCAGATTCCTTCCCTTATCAGAAATAAAAGGTTATTTCTCCTTGTTTTTTTTTTTTTTTCTTGTGCTTTTATTTCATTTTATTTTAGTTATTAGTACTGAGGCTGGAACCCAAAGTCTCGTGCACCCTAAACGTACACTTCACCCCTGAACTACACCCTCAGTCCCTGTTTTATTTTTAAAATAGATAGAGGAAGCCGACAAACCTCAGTCTTTTCATCTGCAGACTGGGACCGAGAACCGTACTCACCTCCTGGATCTGATACAAAGATTAGATGAGACAGCACACCTCTTCTGTAAATTTCCCCCAGATTTAGAGCTGCTGTAATTTTTAAATCTAATGAACATGACTATTTCCACACACTGGGCCCAAACGTCAGAGCCTCAGGGGCCATCACTGTCTCTCGAGAGCACTTCGCCTGGCTGGGCGGTCTAGCCTCGTCCCTCCGCTGTTCTTCCTGCCTCCACGCCTCCCTTTCTGCCATTCCACCAGCTTGGTGGGACTCCATGCTGAAAAACTTTCCTGTGTGCAGGATCAGGGAAGGCCCAGGAAGGAGCCAGGACCGGAAGCCAGAGGAGCCGGTGTGAGGGGTGCCGACTAGGGAGAATGGTGCAGGACGGGGGCTCCAAGGAGCCAGGGGGGTGGGACAGAAAGGAACAGAACGTGGGACTAGAGGAGATCTGAGCAGGGGCAGCTGGCAACAGGGTCCCCAGGAGCCTGGGGCCTCTCTATCTTTTTTTTTTTTTTTTTTTTTTTTTTTTTGCGGTACTGGGGATGGAACCCAGGGGCATTCTACCTCCGAGCTATACCCCCAGCCCTATTTTTTATTCTTTATTTTGAAACAGGGTCTCACTAAGTTGCAGAGTGCCTCACTAGGTAGCTGAGGCTGGCCTCGAACCCGGATCCTCCGGTCTCAGCCTCCCAAATGCTGGCATTACAAGCGTGCGCCACCACGCCCGGCCTGGGGCCTCTCTTGAGTTGTACACAGGAGCCAGGGCTGTGGATAACAGGAGGAAGGAGAGGCGGGGGTGTCCAGGATGCTGGCAGGAGTCCTGCAATCGGAGACTAAGAGCTGGAGCCCCTTCCTGGAGAATCGCTGAGCCTGAGCTGGACCAGACCTGGGCCTTCTGAACAGCATTCTCTGCCCTGCTGAAGCCAGCAAGCGCCCTCACCACCCCCCCTGCCTAACACCTGAGGTCACGGGTAAGCTGTGCCTGGAAGGTCCTGGCTGATCTCAAATTGGTGCTGGGCAGCTGAGGTTTGGCAAGGAGAGGGGACCTGGTGGTCACATTCTCTAGACATGGAGGCTGAGCCGGGTTGGGACCTTGGCCCCAGATCCCCACCCCCACCCCATGCTCTGCCCACATCCTTGGCAGCCGCTGGCCCCTCCCTAAAGGCCTCCACTGACGGCTCAGGAGACGTCCCGTGCACGGCCTGTGGCCTCCAAGTCTCCTCCCTCCCACTCTGCTGTCACCCTCAGTCCTCAAACCTGGGACCACAGCAGCCCCACCTGCTACAGGGTCAAGTTCAAGGTCAGACTGCAACCGCTGCTGAGCCACTGGACACAGAGGAGACAAACAAAACCCCCTGGGGATTTCTGCCCTGTGACTGGTTAGAGGGGCTGGGTCGGTCTAGGGCCCCAGAGCAGGAGCCAGCTTGGGCCTGGGGGTCATTCTGCACGCCACTTGCCCCAGGAGCACACACCCACCAGTGTTGGCGACCAACAGCTGCAGGGCAGCGGGTCCTTCTGGGTCCCACGGTGGGGATTGGCTGGCAAGCCGGGGTTTTTGTTGTTGTTTTGTTTTGTTTTTTGGTACTGGGGATTGAACCCAAGGCCATTCTACCTCCGAGCTACAGTCCCCCCCTCCACCCCCCAGTCCTTTCTACTTTTTCTTTTGGAACAGGGTCTTGCTAAGTTCCCGAAGCTAGCCTCAAACTTGCCATTGTCCTGTCTCAGCCTCCCAAGTACTAGGATCACAGGCCTCTGTCACTGCACCCAGCAAACAGGCCTTCTTATTCTGGTAATGGCATCAACGATCTTGTGCTCATCAGCCTCCACGATTTCAACCTCCATGCCTCTGCGAAGGACGGGGGTGGGGGGGTCAGAGAGGCGGGTGCCATGGCTGCCCCCCCACACACACACAATGCAGCTCACACTCGGGGCCAAAGGAAACACGCGCTCTTGCAAACGTGTCTTGAAGGGACACTTCCTCCTCCCCGGCTCGCAGCCGAATGCCCCAAACCACAGTGACGTCACCGCCCGCTGGGACGTCATAGCGTGCAAGAGTGGAAAAAGACAGTGGGCCCCAGAGGTGGCCCTGAGCCTCCCTCGGAGCCCCAGACCTGCTGCTGACGGCTTGGCAGAGGGGGGAGGGGGGCAAATGCCACCAAGGCTCCAAGCTGCCAAGAAGACACAGCGCAGAACAGGGCCGAGGGGCGTGTGCCTGTTACCGGTGACAAAGCGCTTCTTCGAGGAAAACGGCCTCCCTGCCGGAGGCTTCCCTGAACCCGTGGGCTCCCAGACGGCAGGTCTGCAGGGGACTCGACTCGACGGGGCGGACTTTCCCGGCATCTAAGGAAGGGTCTAGCTTCTGAACTACAAAAGGTGCTAAGTACAAGGGGGCAGAGAGGCTCCGAGCCCCGGCGCTGTCTGGGGCTTCTGTACCTCGGCTTCGTGCCAGCTGACGGTCAAGGCAATAATGGCAGCCAGGGCAAGTGACGGAGGAGAGCAAGGAGAGAGGCTGGGGGCGACGGTGCTAGCAGTGGGAGCAGCGGGCTCGCCTTCCTGGAGAAATCTAGCCCCCACCAGAGTCTTTGTCAAACACAACCAAAGATGACACTTCTCCAGTTTTCTAGGAAAGCAGTGCTGCTGGGTTGTACAGCTAGGGAATGCTTAGACCCAGAGAAGTTAAGTAACCTGAGCGAGGTCACACAGCAAGCCAGTGAGAACTGAGACCTGGCCCTTCCTGGGACCATGCTACCTTCAAGTCTCTTGGGAGTGGGGAAGGGGACAGCAGGGGCTTCCCCTCCTCAAAGCCACAAGTAAACAGAACTGGCAGTGTCACAAAACTTGGAGAGGTTTCAGGGGCCGCCTGGAATCTACCTGCATCCATCTCACAGGTGGGCAAGCTGAGGCCTTCTGCACCCCCTCTGTACTTGACCAAATGCACCCCTCTCACCCCTGAATGATATCGCACCTGCCTCCCACTGCACAGGACAAGGAGGCGATTTCCTGACCTGAAGCCTTTGCCGTAATGCAGGTCTGAGCCCGGGGAGTTGGAAAGGGGCAGCCAGGGCCATCGGGGCAGGAAAAGGTGGCAGAGGGAAGGTGCTCTTGGGGACGCAGGATAGGAAAGCCGCGCGGGCAGGAACTCTGGGCAAGTGCAGATCTGCACCAGAGCTTCAGAGCCCCTGGATGGACAGTCTGACCCACGGCGGTCCCTGCCTAGGCCTGGACACTGCCCATGCATGACCCAGGGAGTCCGGCCAGCCCTGCAAGGCAGGCAGTGGCTCCAACAGCAGCCAGTGGGCCGCACAGCTGCAAAACGCTTCCATTTATCTGTGTGTGTATGTGTATGCATGGTACTGGGGATTGAACCCAGGGCTGCCCCACCAGTGAACAACACACACGTAGTCCTTTTTTTTTTTTTTTTTTTTTGCAGTACTGGGGATTGAACCCAGGGGCATTCTACCTCTGAGCTATACCTCCAGCCCTATTTTTTATCCTTTAGTTTGAAACAGGGTCTCACTAAGTTGCAGAAGGCCTCACTAAGTAGCTGAGGCTGGGGGTTAAATCCTCCTGTCTCAGCCTCCCAAGTACTAGGATTACAAGCGTGCACCACCACGCCCAGCTCATACACCCAGTCCTTTTTATTTTTTATTTTGAAACACGGTCTCACTAAGTTGCCAAGGCTGGCCTCAAACCTGCAGTCCTCTTGTCTCAGCCTCCCAAGCACTGGGATTATAGGCATGTGCCACTTATTCAATATTCTTTGAACACCAGTGCCAGGCATTGTCCTAGGCTGGCAATCAGGGGCAATTCCCCTGCCTCTCCAGGGAACACTTAGCAACACCTGGAGATATGTTTGATTGTCACGACTGAAGCAGGTACCACTGGTTTCTAGTGGGCAGAGGCCAGGGATGCTGCAAAATGCCCTGCAATGTGCAGAATCGCCCAGTAACAAAGAACCACACGGAGCCAGATGTGGTGGCGCACACTTGTAATCCCAGTACCTGGGAGGCTGAGACCGGAGGATCCGGGTTCCCAGACAGCCTCAGCTATTTAGTGAGGCCTTCCACAACTTAGAGAGACCCTGTTTCAAAATAAAGAATAAAAAATAGGGCTGGGGGTGTAGCTTGGAGGTAGAATGCCCCTGGGTTCCATCCCCAGTACTGCAAAAAAAAAAAAAAAAAAACACACGGCCCAGGTGTCCTCAGTCCCCAGTGTGGAGACTGAAAAGCCCTGTTCTGGTCTGTGGGTTTGCAGCAAAGAACCAGTCCCTATTCTCTCACTGCATTTACTTGCTGTTGGGAAGACACTGTAACAAGAAAGAACTATGACAGGTCAGAAGTGTTAAACAGGGAAGCAAAACAGGCCCCGGGAAGGGAGAGCAGCTGGTGGGGAGCTTTTTATAGGCTGATGATTCATCTGAGCAGAATGAAATGGGGGACCACGACCCGGAGACGTCAGAAGAGGAACATTCAAGGCACACGGGAAAGCATGTGCAAAGGTCCTGAGGCAGGTGTGTGCAGCCTGTCTGAGGGATGGAAAAACAACTGGCCTGGAACAAAAGCCAGAGTCAAGTGGACATGAAAAGTGGCTCAGAATGTGACACACACACAGCCCTGCTAGCAGCAATCCCCCTTCCCCCCACCCAGGCCTGGAGAAGGCCAGGGTTCCAGGAATCCTTTGGGCCAGGTCCCAGGACAATAGTCTAAGCCACATTCTGACACAAGAATCCCAGGCAAGTTCTCTCTCTGTGTCAACAGATGAGAAAACAGAGGCTCTTTAACCTGGCCCAGGTCCTAAGGACAGGAAGGGGCAGAGCCTGGACCTGTAAGATCTGGGATACGCCGGCAGGGGAGCTCCTGGGAGCTGGGAGCCCAGGGCCTGGCATGAGCCGGGCACGGAGCAGGTATCCGTGAACAACGGAGGATGGATGAGTGGCTGGCATTGGATGGCAAACCACCAGGCTGGGCATGGAGCAGGTATCAGTAAACACGAGGGATGGCTGTGTGGCTGGCATTGGATGGAGGTGCCTGGCCCCCTACCCACTGCCCTCTGAAGGGGCGCCAGACCACCAGGCCACACCCCAAGTCAGCACAAAGATTCCCACAGGGTCAAAGGAACAGAGATGTGATGGAAGGAGGAAAGGGCCCCAGGGCCAGCAGGTGGGCATCTTACCTAACTCCACCCCAGTGGCCCATCAGGGACCCCCAGCCGCTCTCCTAACCTGGCAAGGCGGAGGCTCACGGCAGCCCCCAGCCTGTGAGTTCCAGGGGGCAGGTGGAGACCCCTCTTGCTCCTGCCTGGGCACCAGAAGCCCCGCCATCGGGTCAGAGGGCACCAAATGCTCCCCCATCCCGCCCGCTTCACTGCACTTGTTTACCAAGTGGATGAACAATTGACTAAATGAACACAGGATGCATTCCACACCAGCTGGGAAGGCAACTGCCAAAGGCGCAAAAGCTTCCACCCCACCCCCCCGCCGCAAGTGGGTCTTCCCACCTGCCTGCAGAGGCCAGCGGCCAGCCCAGGTTTCCTGGGGGTTGTTTTTGCAGCTCAGTGGAGTTACACCCCACCCTGCCTGCCCAGGGGTGTGTGGGAGGGGCTGACTGGGGCCAGAGTGGGGAGGCAGGCGGGAGACAAGAGCTACTAAAGCAGGCCGACCTGCAGACCTGCATTCAAATCCTGCCCCTCGCCCCCAGCTCTGTGACCCTAAGAAATGCTATGGACCTGTTTGCACCTGTTCCTCATCTCTCCATGGGAACAGTAACGCCCACCTTGTAGGAGCCAGTGGGAGGAGGTTCCAGGATAATTCTGGGGCAAAGTGCCCAGCACCCTGCCTGACACTTAGCTGTCAAAAAGGCAGGAGCTATCATAGTGCTAATCAGGAGAAAGAGGCACCCATAAGCCCAGCCTCAGGGACCCTTCCATCCCCTCAAGTGGATACAACTGGATCAAAAGGCAGAATATTATCTGTCCACAAGAGGAACCTGAGGCAAGGCACAGAGGCGCACACCTGTCATCCCCTTATTGGGAGGCTGAGACAGGAGGACCACAGCATGCCGTAACTTAGCAAGACCCTGCTTCAAAATTGAAAAATGGCTGGGGGTATAGGGATAGAGCACCCCCAGATTCACACGTACACACACAAAGGAACGAAAGGCCAAGTACTCAGAGATCAGAGGAAAAGAGGAAATCCAAGCAGGAGAATGCTTTCCTGCACAGGGAGGCGTTGGCGAAAGGCCTAGAGGAGCAGGTGAGAGGGCTCAGTGTGGGCAAAGGCAGGTTACGCACAGGCACGGTGACAGGCACGGTGACTGCCTAGCCATCGGCTTAACAGGGGCCACTGCAGGTGAGAAAAGAACCCATAGCTCACTCTGGCCTGGGCTTGAGGGGGGAGGGGGTCCTACCTTGGCCACCAGGAGCCATGGAGGCTTTCCGGGGGGCAGAAGAGAGGGGCTCTAGGCGTGAGAAGGGTCCCTGCTAAGGAGGCTCCGTGGGACTGTGTGCAGGGTGGGCAGGAGACCCAAGGAGAGCCTGTGGCAATAGTCTGGGAAGGAGGGAGTCTGAGCTGGTGGGGCTGGTCAGAAGGGGACAAAGTGGGGAGGGGGCCCTCTAGCAACAGAAGAACTCTCTAGCAACCGGGACTCTGGCTTAATGTCCTGCAGAGCCCCGGGGCTGCCCCCCTCCCTTGCCAGGGGCTCAGACGATGCAGGAAGGTCCCCTAACCCCCAGGAGGACAGAGCCTGAGGCCCCTGCATGCACACCCAGCCCTCAGGGACTGCACTGACTCAAAGGCCACCCTGGCCCTCCCCTGGGGCAGCCCCCCAGGGCCCCCCTCCTGGCACCCTCTGAGTCAGTTCTGGTTCCAGGGCCCCTCTCTTTCAGGCCTGGACTCCTCGGCCTTGGATCACAGAGTCACCTCTGTCATGTGACTCTGTCCCCACCGGAGCCAATGTCACCTCCCACCCACCTCCCTCCAGACGGGGCAGCACAACCATTATGGTGGTGTCAAGGTGGGCTTGGGAGGAAACAGGGACGCACCCCTCCTCCCCAGCGGGGAGTGCAGGAAGGAGCTACCCTTTGGAGGAAGAGCACCCTCCCACCTTTCTATGAAACACAAGGTCTCTGGGCCTCGGCTTTTCTTCTCTGCAAAATGGGGCTAGCCCTTACCAGACCTAGGAAATGGCCCAAAAAGGCCAGGACCAGCAAGCCCCTTACAGTCTTGGCCTTGCTATGGTGGGTATGTTAGTATTAAGCACTGGATCTCTACTCTCTCCATTTTCCTGGGCCCCTTGGAGCCCAGGCCCCCCTCATCTCCCCGGTCCCCAGAGTCCACTGGAATGGGTCCCTGGACACATCAGGAGGGTCAAGGGAAGGAGCGTGGGCACGGGGGAGGTGGCTCACAGTTCAACTGTGCTCTTACTGGGCGCTTACAGCACACCCTGTCTCCGCGCTCTCAGACCCGCAGCTCAAGTGTTTCTAAGAAAGAGGGAAACGGTAGCCTCGAGGAGGAAATCTGAAGGGCCCGCCCGGCGCGGGCAGTGGGGCAGCGCCCAGGACAGCGCCTTCCCGCCGCCGCCACGGCGCGGACAGAGGGACCTGTCGCAGAAGTCACCGGGGCAGAGGAGGAGGGGTGCTGGGTCTAGCGGGGTTCTGCGCTCGGGCCGCTGAAGTGCGACCCTGCCGGGACCCGAGCTCCACCTCGGGCGCACGTGTGCAGGCCCGGGGGTCACCGGAGGTCCCCAGGGGCGCGCAGCGCGTGTCGCAAGAGGACAGACAGGACGACAACCCTGTCTTCCCTCCCCGGGTCTGTCTTAGCGGCTGCGGACTGCGCGCCAGCCCGGATGGACGGGATGGGCGTGATGAGCGCTGTCTCCCACGATCGCGGGGGGCACCCACCTGGGCGGGCACGGCGTGCCCCACGGCGCAGAGGTGTAGCCCGACAGCCAGCGCGGCCCAGAAGGTGGCGGGCGCCATGGTGCGGCGGGTCGGCGGGCCGTGCCCTCGAGGTCTGGATCGCGTCCGCCCGGCTCCGCCGCTGCTGAGCGCGCTACTGAAAGCGAAAGCCCGCGGGGCCCAGCAAGGGCCGGAGGGGCGGGGCCAGCCGCGGACACGCCCACTCCCTCCCCTCGTCGCTGCCCCCACCCCCAAGGACTCCTCACCGTGTACCACCTTGAGTCACCCTTGTCAGTGTAAGCCAAGGGACCCGCACGAGGACCCCAGGCTGCCCGAGACTGGGGGCCTCTCCTCCCGTCTCCACCTACCCCTCTGAGCTCCCATTAGCTTTCTGCTCAGGGTCCAGGTAGGACTAACTCAGAAAAACATCCCCCAGAGCTGTCACCACTCTGACAGACCCCGGGGTCTCCTTTAAACCCCAGCTCCAGATTACCTGATGTGAATCTCTGCAGTAACTTTACAGGGTTATTCGGAAAGATACAGACTATAGTATATATCATGTGTGTGTTTGCAAAGTAAGTATAGCTGTAAGATGATAAGCACCTTATATAAGCTTCCGCTGTTCTTGATGCTTTTTTTTTTTTTTTTTTTTTTTTTTTTTTTTTTTTTTTTTGTAGTACTGAGGATTGAACCCAGAAGCATTCTACCTTTGAGCTACACCCCTAGGTTTATTTTTTTTTTTTTTTTTTTTTTTTGCGGTACTGGGGATTGAACTCAGGGGCATTCTACCTCCAAGCTACACCCCCAGCCCTATTTTTTATTCTTTATTTTGAAACCGGATCTCGTTAAGTTGCGGAATGCCTCACTAGGTAGCTGAGGCTGGTTGTGAACCCGGATCCTCCAGTCTCAGCCTCCTGAATGCTGGGATTACAAGCGTGGGCCACTATGCCTGGCTTTTATTCTTTATTTTTCGAAACAGTGTCTCATTAAGTTGCAGAGGGCCTCACTAAGTAGCCGAGAATCTGTGATCCTCCTGTTTCAGCCTCCCAAGTACTGGGATCACCACACCTGGCTTCTTAATGCTTTTTATTATATTTATCCTAAAACACTCATGGGAGCTGGGCAAGGTGGTGCACACTTATAATCCCAGTACTTGGGAGGCTGAGACAGGGGGATCGCAGGTTTGAGGCCAGCCTCAGCAACTTAGCGAGACCCTGTTTCAAAATAAAAACCAAAAGGGGACTGGGAGTGTGGTTCAGAGGTAGAATGCCCCTGGATTCAATCCCTAGTATAAAAAAAATCAATCAATCAATCAATCTGTCAATCAATCATGGAGCCCTTGGGAGTGAGCCAGACCTGTCCTGACCTTGAGTCCTCTCAGCTGGCAGCTGAGTGGGGGAGGGGGCAGCCAGAAGACCAAGGGGCCCCAGAGGGGCTGGCTGGGCACCGATCCTAACGTCAAAGCCCCGAACATGTGGCCAGAGACCATTCCTCCAGCCCACACCTGGGCATATTGGAGGCGTGGGCAGGCAGAAGGCTGGAGGCTGTTCCACCCTCTACCCCTGGCTGCAGGCTGCTAAAGAAGCACAGAGTCCCCGATCCAGGCCGCCAATCCCTGTGAAGGAGACCGCAAGGATGGTACTTCTCCAGCGCTGAAAACTGGGAAGTGATCCTTGGAGGATGGAAAATCCCACCTGCTGGTCAGGAGCCAGGGAAAGCACCTGGTCCCACACGTCCCTGCGACTTGGGCCAGGCCAGGGTGCAGCAGCACGGCCCACACGCTGGACCCTGGCCTGCACAGCTCACAGCATATGTGCAAACAGCTTGGAAGACTTCCTGGTCCCTAAGAGAGAGCTGAGGGCAGGAGTGGTATGCCGAGTGGAGCAGGAGACTGTAGTTCTCCCGTGTCCCCCCATGCCTTCCCCCCAGCGGGTCCAAAGGACTCGTCTCCTCTAGCCTGGGAATGGAGCCTTCAGGAACCAAAGGAGGGGTGGCAGTCTGCTATTCATTCCCATCTTGGTCTGTTTTCTGTTGCTACTAACCCAATACCACACACTGGGTTAAGTTCTAAAGAAAAGAGGTAAGCCAGGAGCAGGGGCACAAGCCTGTAATCTCAGTCCTTGGAAGGCTGAGACAGGAGGATCACAGGTTCTAAGCCAAACTCAGCAACTTGGTGAGACCCTGTTTCTAAATAAATAAACAAACAAATAGGGCAGGAGGTGTCGCTCAGAGGTAGAATGCTTCTGAGTTCAATCCCCAGTGCCAAAGAGAGAGAGAGAGGGAGAAAGAAAGTTTATTTTGGCTCACACAGCTGGTCCAAGGCCAGGGGGCTGCATCTGGTGTTGGCCTTCTTGCTGGCGGAGTCCTGAGGAGGCCCAGGACATCAAAAGCTAAGAGACTACCAGGTGTGGTGGCGCACGCCTGTAATTTCCGTACTTGGGAAGCTGAGACAGGAGGATAGGAGGTTGGAGGCCAGCCTCAGCAATTTAGCAAGGCCCTCAGCAACTTAGTAAGACCCTGTTTCCAAATAAAATGGGTCTGGGGGGTGGGTGTAGCTCGGAGGTAGAACACCCCTGGGTTCAATCCCCAATGGCAAAAAAAAAAAAAAAAAAAAAAAAAAGACGAGATCAGGAATGAGTGTGCGTGAGCGTTTCTCCTCTCTCTCTCCCTCTTCTTGTAAAGCCATCACTATCAACAGTGGGAGCCCCACCCTGATGACTCTACATAATCCTCTTCACCTTTCACCTCTCAAAGGCCCCACCCCTAAAGGCCGTGGTCAGAGGCTCCGCCCTCTTAATATCTCACAGCCGGGAGTAAATTCCGCCATTTGTTTCCGAGGGGACCACGCATCTTCCACTGCGGCAGTTCCCCTGCCGGGACCTCTCGGCGCTCCAGTCTCTCCCGCCCCGGGTGGCTTTTCTACTCCCGGACTCTAGGACAAGGTGACTTCTCATTTAACTCTGCCAAGGGCAGTTTTTGCACCCTGCACACATGCTGCCCTGCCAGCCTTCTCCTGCTGAGGTTACTGCCCACCCCCTCCCCCATCAGCAGGGCTTGGGGTAGAGTTGACCCAAAGCGGATCCCTCCCTGGGTGCTCGGTTGCCCCGCCCTTTGCTTGCACCTGTAGCGGCCCAGCTCACACCCCGGCACCCCGTCTCCCTCCAGCAATGCCACCTCATGCCCAGGGAGTGACTTGCTTCTTTAAGCATCTGTGCCTGCCTTGGGGTAGGTTCTGGGGACTCAGCAGGCGACAAAACAGACAGGAATCCCTCATCAGTGTTACAATCTCCAACCCCCCCCCCATGAGCTCCCAGGTCAGTCTTTTGCGGTCCCTCTGCTGTGGCCCAAGATAGGGGAGTGCTCCCCACTCTCCCCCAAAGGGCAGTAGGGGGCACCCAGTACAGTGATGCCTCCTTCCCCAAATTCTATCTCTTGGCTCGTCTGACATGGGCTCTTTGTTTAGGCTTGGGGTGGGCAATGACATATTCTGGCTGAACCTGTTTATCTCCTGCCATGACCTGCACAGGTGGCCCGGGACTTTCTCCTCGGGATGGGGTGGGGGTGAGGGGCTGAACTGGACATCCCCTGTATTGTACCTGCCACTGGGGAATCTGCTAAGCTCAGCTACAGTGAGGGTAGCTTGTTTGTTGAGTCCTTGGTCTAATTGTTTGTTTGCTTGTTTTTTATTTGCTTGCTTGCTTGCTTGCTTGTTTTGTGGTGCTGGGGTTGAGCCCAGGGGCATTCTACCTCTGAACTACATTTTTAAATTAATTAATTAATTAATTAATTTGCTTTGAAACAGTGTCTTGCTAGGTTGCTAACAGTATCGCTAAGGTTGGCTTTGAACCTGCGATCCTCCTGCCTCAGCCTCCCAAGTACGGAGATGATAGGAACCAAGCCAGGCTTAAGAGAGCGGCTCCAGGTGATCCTGCAGCAGCCAGGATCACCTGGCCCTCCCTGGCCCAAAGCCCAGCCCCAGTCTCCGGGGACTTGCCGACTGGGCCTCCGGCCCTCAGACCCCGGCCCTCCAACCTGAGCTCCACACGGCAGTCAGGGCCGGCCTTCAAAGGCACACCGCACTCATGCCCCTGCCCCCCGAGTTCAGTAGATCCCAACCAGGGGGTGACCGTGCCCTCCATTCCCACCCCAAGGACATTTGGCAATGTCTGGAAACACGATTGCAGGGGGCGGTGCCACTGGGATCCAGTGGGTAGAGACCAGAGGATTCAACTGAACATCTACAAGCGCACAGGACAGAGAATCGCCCAGCCTCAAGGGTCCAGTGGAGACAGCAAGACTGAGGAGTTCCGCCTTAGCTCACGGCTCCCCACGGCCTTGGGAATTGAGTGCAGGTTCTCCAATGAGATGCTGGGAGCACCCCAAGTGGTCTTGGGGTCCAGATGGACACCCCACCCCCCAGCCCCATACTCTGTCCTCCCCCAGAGCATCTGGAGTGACCCCATGCCTGTATCCACGCAGGTCCTCTGGTTTGCTTGCTGATGCCTGCTTATCCCTGCAGTCACGGCCCCTCTCTCTCCTCCGTGCAGCGCCCTTGACCACACCCCGCCCTGCCTGGGAGGACCGTGTGGTGCCTCTATGTATTAGTAGTCGCTTACATGTCCCTCTCTTCTAGTAATTGTGACACTAGCAGTTATCAGAAGTCCTCTCTTCTAGTAATTGTGACACTAGCAGTTATCAGAAGTCCACTCTGGGTCGCCAGCCTATGTCTGGTGACATATACTGTCTAGCACCAGGAAGGTGGAGCTTATGGAACCTTCCGCAGCTAGGAAGGGGCACAGCAGATTCAGACCCAGTTGGGCTTTCATAGCCAAGGAGCTCTGCTCAGCTGGACGGTCTCTCGCACCGCTGGACTGTTTTGCTCTCCAGGGCAAGGGGCAATGGTCATGGTCCCATCTGTTTCCCTAATGACCAGGAGATACACACAAGGAGCAGCTCCAGAAAGTTGCTGAGCTGGGCCCGGTGGAGCACGCCTGCAATCCCTATACTTGGGAGGCCAAGAAAGGAGGATCGAGGGTTGGAGACCAGCCTCAGCCATTTATTATTTATTTTAAAACTTATTTATTTTTATTTTTAAACCCTGTTTCAAAATAAAAAATAAGGTCATGTGTGTGGTGGCCTACCCTGGTAATCCCAGTACTTGGGAGGCTGAGATAGGAGAATCGCGGGTTCATGGCCAGCCTCAGCAACTTAGTGAGACCCTATTTCAAAATTAAAAAAAAAGAACACAAGGCTTGGTGGTGCATGCTTGTAATTCCAGTGCTTGGGAGGCTGAGACTGGAGGATCGCAGGTTCGTGGCCAGCCTCAGCTGCTTAGTAAGGCCCTCCGCAACTTAGTGAGACCCTGTTTCAAAATAAAGAATAAAAAATAGGTAATCCCAGTACTCGGGAGGCTGAGACTGAAGGATCCAGGTTCAAGACCAGCCTCAGCTACTTAGTGAGACCCTCTGCAACTTAGTGAGACCCTGTTTCAAAATAAAGAATAAAAAATAGGGCTGGGGGTATAGCTTGAAGGTAGAATGCCCCTGGGTTCAATCCTCAGTATGGCAAAAATTATAAAAAATTAAAAAAAGATAAAATTGGACTGGGGGTGTAGCTCCGAGGCAGAATACCCCTGGATTCAATCCTCAGTACCAAAAAAAGAAAAGAAAAAAGAAAAGAAAAAGCCATAAATAAAGATTGAATGCAGAGCTAAGCATATGCAGGAGGTGATATAGGGGTGAAGATGTGGAGGGGGGGGGGGATGGAAAGAGGGAAGGGGGGAATATCAGGGTCAAGCTCAGGGATCCAGCCAACTCAGTCACTCCCAGGCCCCGCTCACCCAACCCAGACACCCCCAGACACCCCCATGCACCTTCCAGACCCCAGCCCCACAGTGCGCAAAAAGCACCATTTGCTCCTCGCGATGGGTAACCAGCAGATTTCCCGCAGAGACAGGACCACGGCCATCTCGTGCCAACCCAGGGGCTGCACGCACAGTGTCTGAGCCTTGGCCCGTCTCACGACCCCGGGCAGTCCCCATCCTCCGCCATCTCCCAGCCCAGCAAGCTAACGACCGCACTCTGCAAGTAGAAACAGCCACAGCAGTAAGCAAAGCGTGCGAGAGCAGCCGGGCTGTTCACTGAACACCTACTACATGCCGGGCAGTCTGACCCATTGGAGGAGAGCCATTCCTCCAATGGGCAGGGAACCTTTTCTTGCTCCACTGTCCTGTTTGTTTCAGCGCCCTGAGTGTGCTGGGCCGGCCCCTTGATGACTCATGGCCTAAAATCTCGAACAGGAAGCAGCGCCCCTGTGAGCCACAGTCTCCTCCGCCGCCCCAGCTGCTGCCATGCCAAGCTGGGGCTGGGGCACTATCGCCCGCCATAGTCGCAGCTCCGGTCCCTAAATCCATCCTCGAAGACCGGGGGTGCAGTTCTCCCTCCCCGCAGCACCCCGGCCCTCAAAGAGAACCCAGGCAGTTCGGGAAGGAAGCCAGGAGAGGTTCCAAGGGCTCCGAGTCCTCCCCACCACACCAAAGCCTCTCTCTTCTGAGTCACCGCTCCCAGGACCCAACCCCCAGATCAGTCCCAAACCTTTTAGAAAAGACCCTCGGGTTTCTAAGCCCTACAAGAGGGCCAGCTAAGATTCCAGGATTGCCATTCTCGGGGCCTCCCTGTGTGACCTTAGGCCAGTGTCTACCCCTCTCTGTGCTTCAGCATCCTCATGATTTTTTTGGGGGGGAGGGTACTGAGAATTGATTCCAGGGGTGCTCTGCCACTGAGCTGTATCCCAGCCCTTCTTTTTTATTATTTTTATTGTATGTATTTATGTGTTTGTTTTTTTATTTGTTGTGGTACTTGGGGATTGAATGCAGGTACTCTACCACTGAGCTACATCCCCAGCCCTTTTCATTTTTATTTAATTTTATATGCTTTTATTGGTGCATTATAGTCTCACATCAAAATGTAAATCCTGTTGACAGTGACATACACGCACACAGTACTTGGCGCCCCCTCCCGCTTCCTCCCCATCTTCTCCTCCCCCATACAGACTGCTGAGATTGACATTGGTATTTTTACATATGTACTCAAAGCCGATGGTAGTGATTCCTTCATTGATCCTCCTTCCTCTCCCCTTTTAATTTTTATTTCTGAGCCAGGTGTGGTGGTGCAAGCTTGTAATCCCAGTACTTGGGAGGCTAAGACAAGAGGATCGCAGGTTCAAGGACAGCCTTAGCAAGTAGTGAGACTCTCATCAATCTAGTGAGACTCTTTTTCAAAATAAAGATAAAAGAACAGGGCTAGGAGTATAGCTTGGAGGTAGAATGCCCCAGGATTCAATTCCCAGGACAAAAAAACCAAGAATAATGATTTTGATTTCTTATGGTATTGGGGACTGAACTCAGGGCCAATCTACCACTGAGCTACATTCCCAGGCATTTTAATGTTTTATTTTTATTTTATTTATTTTGTAATACTGGGGATTGAGCCTAGGGGCACTCTACCCCTGAGCTACATTCCTAGCCTTTTTTAAATTTTACTGTTTCTTATTTTTATTTTTAGTGGTTCTGGGGATTGAACCCAGAGTCGATCTACCATTGAGCTACATCCTCAGTCCTTTTTTATTTTTTACTAATTTTTTATTTTTCATAGTATTGGGGATTGAACCCAAGGGTGCTCTACCAGTGAGCTACAGTCCTAGCCCTTTTTGTTTTTATTATTTTTATTTATTTGTTTTTCAGTATTGGGGATTGAACCCAGGGACATGCTCCTACTGAGCTACACACACCCCCTCCCATCCTTTTTTAAATTTTTATTTTGTGTGTGTGTGTGTGTGTGTGTGTGTGTGTGTGTGTGTGTGTGGTACTGGGGATTGAACCCAGGGGTGTTAGCCCTATTTTATATTCTTTATTTTGAAACAGGATCTCATTAAGTTGCAGAGGCCTCACTAAGTAGCTGAGGCTGGCCTCGAACCTGCGATCCTCCTATCTCAGTCTCCCAAGTACTGGGATTACAAGTGTGCATCACCACACCCGGCTTATTTTTTGTTCTGAGATAGAGTCATGCTAAGTTGCTGAGGCTGGCCTCAAACCTGTGATCCTCCTGCCTCAGCCTCCCAAGCAGCTAGAATCACAGTTGAGCACCACTGCACCAGGCCAGCAACCTTGTTTTAACCTGAGAGGGCCGGATTAGCGCAGAGGAGGTAGACCGGTTTCCTCCTAAGGGCCAGCTCCCCTTGGTGGTGGCTGTCCAGGACTCTGTGTTGAGAAGGATTCGGGGGTGGAGGGGGGAATGCTGAGCTCTACAAGAAAGGATGCAGGATGTCGCAGAAGGTGTGTCCAGGTGGGGGAAGGAGCAGCCATAGCATGGTCACCTGGCCTTTGCCAGCTCTGGACGAGGACAGAGCGTCCCTCCTGTTCTGATGTTCCAGGACTCTGACTTCCACGAGATGCCGGCAGGCGGGAATGTGCTCCATCCCACCTGGGCTGGACTCCAAACCCTGTCTTTAATGGTGCAGGGCAGGTGCGCCCATCCTGCCAGAGTGGCTGCCCACTTACAGGGCTCACAGCTGACCCCTGTCCCCATGCAAGGCCTTTACCTGATGGGCCATTCTCCTTTGCCTCCCACTACAAACCATGCTGCTGTTATCTTATGCCAATTTAACTCTCCATTATCTTTTCTAATTTATTATTGTTCTTTCTTTTTTGTTTTCAGAACTAAAAAAATGCAAGCCAGGTGTGATGGTGCATCCTATAATCCCAATAATTGGGAGGCTGAGACAGGAGGATTGCACGTTTGAGGACAGCCTCAGTAACTCAGTGAGACCTTTCACAACTTAGTGAGACCCTGTTTCCAAATAAAAAATAAAATGAAATAGGGCTGGGGGTGTAGCTCAGAGATAGAATGCCCCTGGCTTCAACCCCCCAGTAACACACACATACACACACACACACACACACACACACACACACACACACACGTGCAAAGCATAATATAAAGAATCCCCATATTCCTACCGCCCAGAATCGACATGTGTTGACAACCAGGCAGCCCCTGTTCCTCTCTGACCTCAAGTCTTGCCACTGGTCCTGCCAGCCTCCTGGCTGTTCCCGGAACTCAGGAAGCACGCACTCCCAGCTCGGGCCTCTGCTCTGGCGGCTCCCCTGCAGGACCACCCTTCCTCCAGATACCTCTGTGACTCACTTCCACCCTTCCCTCCAGCCTCTGCCCACGTGTCACCTCCTCGGAGGGGCCCCGACCCCTCATCAAAGCAGCCATTGGAAGTCCTTGGATTATTTCTTGTCCATCTCCCACAGGATGTGCAGGAATCTTGTCTGTTTGGCGACCTGCTGGGTTCCCAGCACCTAGAAAGCTGCACAGCGATATATAAATAAATACATATATTAGCTCATGGTAAAACACTTGTCGAATTATTTTTTGCTTCAAATTCTTATATTTTTACTGTCGTGTGTGTGTGTGTGTGTGTGTGTGTGTGTGTGTGTGTGTCTGTGGTATTGGGGATTGAACCCAAGGGCATTCTACCTCCAAGCTACATCCCCAGCCCTATTTTATTTTTATTTTGAAACAGGGTTGTGTTCGGTTGATGAGAGTCTCACTACTTGCTAAGGCTGTCCTCGAACCCGTGACGCTTCTGCCTCAGTCTTCCAAGGACTGGGATTACAGGTGTGCACCAGCACACTTGGCTAAGTTCTTATATTTTAAAGCCGAATACAGCCGTGCATGCCTGTAATCCCAGCTACCTAGAAGGCTGAGTCAGGAAGATTATAGATTCAAGGCCAGTCTCAGCAATTTAGAAAGACCCTGTTTCAAAATTTTACAAACTTTTAAAAAAGGCTGATTTTTTAAAAAAGGGGGGGGGTGCTGGGGGAGGCTGAGGGTGTAGCTCAGAGGTAGAATACCCCTGGGTTCAATCCCCAGTAGAAAGAAAGAAGAAATTGGAGGAGGGAGGGATCTGAACCCATCAACATGGAAGATTCTTAGAAATACTGCTGAGAGGAGAGCAAGGTGCAAGACAGCATGTCGGGCTTCTCCAGTTGGAGATGTATGCATACAGAATACAGTCATCCCCCAGTGACCACCGGGGAGGGGTTCCAGGACCCCCCTTCTCTCAGATACCCAAATCTATCGATGCTCAAGTGCCTGTGTAAACTCAGTATTTATATATGACTTCTACATATTCTCCTATGGACTTTAAATCATCCACAGATTCCTTCCAATACCTAATACAATATAAGTGCTTATAAGTGCTGTGTGAATAGTTTTTTATACTGTAGTGTTAAAAGAATAATAACAAAAACGAGAAATGTGTGCATGTATGCCTTTACCAGCTTGTACCTAACAAAGAGCCGGGCATGGTGGCACACGCTTGTAATCCCAGTACTTGGGAGGCTGAGACAGGAGGATCTGGTACTCAGCCAGCTTCAGCTACTTAGGGAGGCCCTCTGCAACTTAGCGAAACCCTGTTTCAAAATAAAGAATAAAAAATAGGTAATCCCAGTACTTGGGAGGCTGAGACAGGAGGATCGGGGTTTGCGGCCAGCCTCAGCTAGTGAGGCCCTCCGCAACTTAGTGAGATCCTGTTTCAAAATAAAGAATAAAAATTAGGACTGGGGATGTAGCTTAGAGGTAGAATGCCCTTAGGTTCCATCCCCAGTACTGCAAAAAAAAAAAAAAAAAAAAAAAAAAAAAAAAAAAAAAAAGAAAGAATCAAAAATAGGACCAGGGGTATAGCTTGGAGGTAGAAGGCCCATGGGTTCAATCCCCAGGACCGCAAAAAAATAAAAATTAAAAAGAATAAAAAAGAAAAGGAAAAAAAATTTTTTTTTAAAGAAAAAAAATAGCCATGCGTGGTGGTGCACACTTGTAATCCCAGTACTTGGGAGGCTGAGACTGGAGGATCCAGGTTCGTGGCCAGCCTCAGCTGCTTAGTGAGGCCCTCTGCAACTTAGTGAGACCCTGTTTCAAAATAAAGAATAAAAAATAGGGCTGGGGGTGTAGCTCGGAGGTAGAATGCCCCTGGGTTCCATCCCAGTATCAATAAAAGAAAAGAGAATAATGACAAGAAAAAAATTCTATACATGTTCAGTAAAGGTGCTTTTTTTTTTTTTTCAGAATACTTTCAATCCTTGGTTGGATGGATCTGTGGATTCAAGACCTGCAGACACAGAGCACGGACTCTAATACTGTACAGTAAGAATAAGCTCTAGCCGGGAGAGGTGGCGCCCGCCAGTAATCCCAGCACTTGGGAGCGTGGAGTCAGGTATCGGAAGACACTGAGGGAAGGAGACTCCCAGGAAATAAGAGTTAAGAAAACCAAAACCCAGATCCCCCCACCCAGGAAGAGAGGGGGTTCCGTGTTGTTCATCAGACCTGAACACAACCAATTACATGTGGGGGAGTGGAGCCAAGATGTCAGGACCCAAAGGTGTCTGGGCGCCAACCTTAGACTCCCGGACGTATGCACCAGGGAACAAACATGCAGAACAGGCTGTCGCATGACTTCGGGGAATTAAAGGCCATAGATGATAAATCAAGAAAAACAAGATGAAAGATGGGGACTTTCTTCATTGGTTAACATCTCTACAATGGGGCTTTAAACATCTAGAAAGCCTTATGTTCCACACCAGAATCGGTTACCCTCTCGAGACCCACCCCCTGCGTGGGAGCTTTAACTTGGCTACTGTCTTTGGTGGATCGGGTGGGCTCTGGGGACAGATGGTGTGTAATTGATGGCTCGTGGCCTGGGCTATGCTGGGGCAGTGCCGGAAGGCCCCGCTGGACCCTGGAGTCTGCCAAGGCCCTTGGGATGATCTGCCGCTCTGCTTGATTGCGCCTTTAAAATAAACGTCCTACTTCCGCTTTCCTGGTGTCTGTAGATTTCATTCTTCGACTCCGTGAGACAGGGACCTGGTAAGAAACTGGGTATTAGGAGGCCGAAACAGGAGGATCGAATATTTGAGGCCAGCCTCAGCCATTTAGCAAGACCCTGTTTCAAAATTAAAAAAAATAAAAAGTGCTGAGGGTATAGTTCAGAGATAGAACGCTCCTGAGTTCAATCCCCAGTGCCCCCTCCAAACAAACAAAAGCAGAAGCTCTGTCTTATTCTTTCTACCTGCTGCAGTGTGTGTGTGTGTGGGGGGGTCTGCCCCTTGATTGCCTGCACCCCCATTGCAGATCCTCGGGGCACGCTGCCGTGCACATTCAAGCACCTGTCTCTTCAGGCACAGGGCTGAGAGTTTCTCTAGGTCGGAAACCTAGAAAGTAGAACTGCCTGGGGCAGGGCGGTGGGGCACGTTTTCATTTTCACTCGGTCCAGCCAAATTCCTCTCCCAAGGGACTGTACCCTTGAACTCGAGCCAGAAGCACGTGAGCCTGCAGCATGCCCACATCTGCAACAGCATTTGAGCTCCCGCGGGTTTCCTTTTATAGCCGGGCACCGCGCTTTCAACTCTGCCCCTCCTTTCAGCCTCC